>JASKGN010015904.1:0-11900 GCA_030556245.1 Falagria sp. GC000072 | reverse complement strand
GGAAAGCTGGAGATGCAATGTGTCGGATTATGGCTTTCTTTCGTACTTTTGGGTTGTATTTATCCAGTTTCATTCTAGTCTGTATCAGTATGGATAGGTAAGTAATCAACATATAATATGAAAACTTCATGAGTAATTCGCTAATTGAAAAATAAAATAAGAAATGGATTAAATACTCCATTATACTAATGAATTTTGAATGCAATGTACGTGCTTCTATTCTAATCAATTTCGTTCTTATCTTTCTTGAGTTGTGGAAGACTAATTGGCTAATTTGCTTTTGTAAGGTGCTGTTAAAACATTCGAGATGAATGAATTCATCTTTAGATGGAAAAACGACTTAAGTTAATTTAAAAAGTATTAAAATTATTATCTTTATTGTTAATAAATGGTTAAATTGAATTTAAAGTTTTTATAGAAACAACCAGAATTGAAAATCTGAAAAAATATATTAAATAGTTAATAGTCTAATAGACCATTGAAGAGAAAATATTCATTTTAATTAGTATTATAAATTTTAAAAGAAGCAAAATTCAAGTGTAAGTTTTCAAACTGATTTTTAATTGTCACACGCATGCGTAGTTTCAAAATTGTGTTACTAAAATGTAACTAAATCTAATAAAATTTCACTATAATCAAATCCATGCCGATACGATACGCAAATGTTTTTGAAACATTATTTAGCAATGAAAACTTATACAAGTGTGGCCGTCACACGAATTTTTATACAGTATTCGTGAAAGTAAGTTTTACGCACTCTTTTTTTAGTCGGCCATCTTGTACAATTTATTTTAGAAAATGAGTAAGTTAGCAGCTAAATTCAGTCTTTCGTTTTCATTTTAAAAATTATATCACAAAAGACTGTTATACATTTACTTATATGTTTAACCCTATTATCAATTAAAGTTTTGTTTTTTTTAGTTTAATTTTAAGCCAATTATAAGTATATACTTATAACAAGTATTTTCAAGGTTTATAAAGTTAAGAAGAGTGACTTTATCTCAAGCTGTTATCCTTTAGATTTCACTTAATGATACAACAGTTGCAAGAAATTTAATGAACTTTAACATGTTTAAGTTTGGAGTGTGACTTTTCATATTTTGTGGCAGATGCTAGCTGGATTAACATGTAACTTTCTATATGAGTTGCAAAGTTTTAACCATATAAGAAGAGACAAAACTGTTGTGCTGCATGCTAATTATATTATTATTAATATGCAACGAGTTAATAAATTTAATAATAAAATAATGTAAATTGAAATAAAAAGCAACTGTAATTTTAGTAAGTTTAGTTGTTATGCAAATTTAATGGAATAGCTAATGGATAGAATATAATATTAGAAGTACATTTAATATTCTTGAAATAATGATATTGGAGGAACAGATCAAATGTTTTGATTCTGTTTTCCATTATGTATATTATTGAAGTTTACTATACTTACTTAAGAGTTCTACTAAAGTTGACAGAATAGCAACCCTAGTAAAGTTATACTTTACTGAACTTGCAAATCTGTTATCAAGTAAGAAAATAATGGTTTCGGAAATAAACACTATTTAAGTTCAGATAGGTGGAACTTTTGACGTAGTAATTGTATTTTACAGTTGTGGGAACAATTTAAAGTGTCCTTTCACTATTTATTTAGTAATTAAAATCTATTTACATAAATACATGTCATCTTTATTTAAAGCTCTTCAAGATGAACTACAGTGCCAAATCTAATTTACATAACTCTAATGGTTATTGATCAATGATCAGCATATTTATCAAGAACCAAAACTTCCAGATGACTTACCACCTTAAATGGACATTTTTAGTCGGTTCTAAACTAGAGAGGTTCCACAATAGCTGCATTCGTTATTTTATTAAAGACTTTATTAATCCGATTTATTAATGACATTAATAGTGAAATACTAAGGCCGAACGCACACTGCAGCAAACATTCACGATCAAACAAACATTTCGTTTGCAACAGGCAAAAATCAAGAAGTACATGACAATTTTTCTATGTATAATTTCCATGTACTCCTTGATTTATTAATCGGATTAATAAAGTCTTTAATAAAATAACGAATGCAGCTAATATATATTTACTTATATTATCCTTTAATATAAGTAGAACCATAAGATGTAACGGAAGCTACTAAAATCTTCTATAGTTAAAAAGGAAATTGTTTATCAAATAATAATTAAATGAAATTTTAAATTCGATTTATTTTTATATTAATTATTAATTTGTACTATAAAAATATTACCTTGCAATAATATTCTCGTTCACCTGTACCTGTGGTTGCACGCACGGTGTGTCAATACTCATTGTTTATTGCTTAAATAAACGAGTAAACAATATATGAAATGAAGCATGACTTTAATTAACTGTCGCTCATGTTCACATTTTATTATCAAAGGTATAGATACACATCATATGAAATAATTACTACCTATTCATGCACAAACAATTGTCGAATTTATTTCACTAGGAAATTCATTGTTTTGTTTGCTCTGCCCGCTCAAAGCTTAATTAACAAATATTTTGATATATTTCATGGAATTGATTCATTTATGAAATTTACATATTTGTGTAAATAAATGTTTGAATATATCATACAATTACATAATTGCGTAATTATTTAAAAATTATTTTTTAATATTTGGTATTTGCACATCATCCAAATCTAAATGGTTTAAATTTTCAAAAATGGTTTAAAATTTTACATCTAAATGTTTTTCATTAAAATACAAATACATATTATTAATATTTTCTTTAAAAATCAATTGAAAGCCATCTATCATGCTAATATGACCGTCAATCAATAAAATAAATATTATGAAATCTGATAACCAATAATCGAACAAATATTCTAAACGTAAATATAATCAGTTAAATCAAGTAATCAAGTAAGTAGTAGTACCAATTTTGGAGTAGAACCAACCAATTCAAAGTTACTATATTCAATATCTCAAATTGTGACATTGTATCTGTCAGTTCAGATCAATAATGAATATATTACTACCTTATGTGCCCCTACATATTGAAAACATATTTCATTTATCTTTTTCCACTGAGTGATAAATTCTTTTGGCTGTGACTGCTGCTCAAATTGTAATATATGTAGTATGTACTTACCGTACTTCCTGAACAAGTTTCCGGAAGTTAAACATCCTGGTTCTGAATAAGTTCCGTTCAAAAATTGTAACTTTATATTTGTTATTTAAAAAAATAGATTTGTGGATAAATTAAATAAGTTTTTACCTTTTTAAATTAAATTTTATTTTATGCTATTATGTAGTAGGTCCTTGACAAACTATTTTCTATATAACCAAAGCCAAATGCCTGTTGTAATATAAAACTCGACAATATAAAATTTTCATTGTATGTAAAAAGTAAAATAGAGCATTTTTCATTTTCATATATGTTCAGAAAACAAATTCAAATAAGACCATTTATTTCCAATTATAGAATCGATTTATAAATATACATTGTCAATAACATGTTTCCAACTGCATCATATTTGTTTTCAATTTCAAATTGCATATTAGATTGAAAGATGAAATTGAAAAATATTTTTTTCCAAGAACTTGTCATTGTCGACAAGGACACGAAACTTAAGAAACTATGTTTCCATCAAACAGTAGACACAATAATCAGTAAAATCAAATGTTAGAACTAAATGAACAAACTTACTAGTAGTTGATATCAAGTATATAATTCGCAAAGTTTAAATGAGTTATTTATCTTCAATGGTAACTCATAAATCTCATAATACACATATTAACAAATTGCAGACATGAAGGAATAAATTATCAGCTTTTAGAGAATGAAATAATGTTTCAAGTAAATTATAATATGAGTATGTATTATGTATAGTATAAATATCGTGTGTACATTTCAAAGGTTTAAAGGATTTGAAATGATTATTCATTGAGATTGAACTTTATTACTGCTTGAAGTGAACATTTAGTTAGATAAACAAAAACCACTGGATTAACAACACAACACTTGATTTGAATTATTTGTTTATTAAACATACAAAAAGTTAATTAAAATAGGATTTACCAAATTCCAATGTTTCAGTGTTTAATGGAATGTTTGATTAAATCAAATATTGATTCAAATATTAAAACATGTAAAAAATGAATAAATAATTTGTAATTGCATAATTAAAATATTTAAAAATAATTAATCAGTTATAAAATTAATTATAAAATTAATCCCTTGATTAAATTTGTAAATTGTTTTACAGATATTATGCCGTTTTGAAACCATTGCACTTGACCGAATTGAACAAGCGGGGTAAATTCATGTTATGGGCGGCTTGGATGGGAGCAACAATTTGCAGCACGCCACAAGTAAGTGTACTATTATTATATACAGTGTATTCTTGTTAATTGACAATCTTTGTTAATTTTGATTAATATTCCACTTGCATATTATGTTTCTCTAATTTTCGAATTCGACCGGATGGATTATTGTACTTTAGGTATTAAGAGAAACGGAACATATGCATAAAGTAACAATGTCAAGTATTACATTTTTTAATAATTCAAATTATTGAGATTATATTTCAAAATTTTTAAATTCGAAAAGGGGATTCTATTGGTAGTTTAATTTTATATTTATATCTAAATCTACCTCTGTCACCTCTGGTAATTTCATATTCCATTTTAATTTCCTTAATTTGCAAATATTAAGGAATTGAGAGGAATGACCCATCTCTGTCAATATTTCTACAGTGTTTGTTTTGTATGACATTAAAGGAAAAACGACAACTTGTACGATTTCTTCTTTAATATTGGCATATTTTTGGGGGCCGCAAATACAATGCGTTGAAATCCATAAAATTTTGGGTCTTAAAATTATGGGGCTCCAAGACGATCAGGGCCTTAAGACTACTAGTCTTATTATTAATGCAGCTCTGAATATTAGACATTCAAATCTTGAAAGTTATTTGTGAAACTTCCAAAATTTCCCTTTTTCATTAAACAATAACAAAGACTAACTCAAGTACTTGGAGTTGAGAAGTTTCGATATAAATTGTATGCTTACTTTATATTGATTGAGCAGAATATCATTTGGTTTGAAATTCAGAGTGAAATCGGCTCTTCGTCTTAGTCACAAATTACATCAATCAAGCAAGGTGATGTTCTTCCACACGGCACCAGTTTGATTTTATGGAAAACCGAGCAAATACATAGACTGCTTATAAATTGAAATCTATATTGAATTATTTTCTACTTCCTTATATTCGTCATTCTTTTGTTTAAAAATTCATTCAAATGTCTATAGGAATTATAACTGGTGTGAATAACATTGAATTGCCTTTTTCTTAAAAGAGAAAACCGGAAAAGGAGAAGCGGAAATGTAATTTCAACTGAAATTTAATTATGCTTTTAATTATTTATATATTCTCTAGAAGTAATTAACAAATGAAAAGGTAGTTCCTAGAAAGTAATTAAATATGAAAGATATAAGATAAATAAAATATAAATTTTTAATAAGAAAATTCTTATAATTATAACTTTCATTAAAAATTAATTATTATGTAGATGAAGTTTTACTGAAAATTATTCTGTTGCATTTGTTCTTAGAAAATAAACAGAGTGTATTATAGGATATTATCCACATAAAATTATTGTTGTAAATTATTTAGTATTCATAGTAAAATAGTAAAAAATTTGAAATTTAAATTTTTTGGCTTCTATTCACGTGATCAGAAACGTGCCTGACGTCACACAGTACCACGGAACGGAGGGTTGCCAAAAACTTCAACGCACCACATATGCGCACCACATGACAAACATATCATAATAGAGTTTGGTAAACGCAGTCAATTTAATTTCGTTGCCCTGATTGGTCGTTATCAGATAATTTTTATTTCTAAAATCTGGCTTACAGATGCAGCTTAAAGTGAAGTTAGTACTGTGTGGCGTCACAAGCGTTTTCGCGCAAAAAAATTCTGTTTGAAATTAAAAAATAAAAGAAAATACTTACAAAAATAATTAAATTTAGCAAACCTTGAGTTTGTTCTCTTCTACCTGCAAGAAACAATTATCTATTCTTTAAATAATAAAATTAAATTAGAATGCTGACTTCTATATTCATTTCGTACCTTGTGCATTATTTCTCAATCAACGTTTATATTTTATTGTAAAAAATTTGAACTAAATTAAAATTTCTTTCAGATGTTAGTTTTCCATGTGGAATCTCATCCAAACATAACATGGTATGAACAATGTATAACATACAATGTATTGCCATCGTACACCCACGAAGTTCTTTATTCGGTGTTTGGCATGCTAATGATGTATACATTCCCCCTGGTAGTGATAATATACACCTATGCATCTATTCTAATTGAAATTTATAGAAGGACGAGAACAAATGGAGGTAAACCATACATATTTGCTTTTAATGTTTAGATTATATAGATATATTTGTACGAACTTTAGAGATTTGCTTTGTTTGTATTCCAGCTGACAGATTACGTAGATCTTGCTTAGGATTCTTAGGACGAGCGAAAACTCGTACATTGAAGATGACTATCATCATTGTCTTGGTGTTCTTTGTTTGTTGGACTCCTTATTATGTTATGATGTTATGGTAAGTCAAAACAATAATATTCTTAACTTAATTAATTAAAGTAATTATTATTTGTCACAAAAAGTTTTAAAAAAAATTTAAAGCGATAAAACAGCATCACAACAGATTTATGTTGATTGATACTATAGAATAACAAACTTGTTAGTCAATGCTGCTATTTAATGAATGTAATTTATCTACAATTGAAGTAGAATTATTATTATTATAAACTTTAAACATTTTGACCTGCGTTTCCAATTCTTCATTCTTCATACCCTGGCGATATAAATGTGTTCATAAAAAGTGCTGAAATATTACCTAAAATCATTTCTTTTAGTTATTTCATTACCTTTTATTAATAGTCGACACTGTGCCACTCACAACAGTGACATGTCAATAGAGGTATTTTTTGGGTATGATATGTTTATAACTACAAATTACGCAGAGATCTAGTGGCAACTAATCTAGAAATTCGAACTCTAATATATGGATTGGTTTTAATCCAATAAATCAAATAAACTTTATGGAACTCATCAATGATAATGATAATTATATAATCTGAAATTCTATTTGTTATAAATTTCTGATAAGTAGTACTATAGAAGGAAAGGACAACGAATAATACGATATAAGTATTCTTCTCCCCAATTCCCATGAGTAGTAACTTATAATGAAATAAGAGTATTATTAGTAATGTGCATCATGAAGATAGCTAACAAGTAACCTGAGCTTCCTGTCTATTCGGAAATAACAATATAATATGGATAGGTCATTTGTATTAGGTTTTATTATTAGATCCTATTATTATATTTGAAGGGTCAGAGGGAACATTCAAGCACTTCTATATTTTTGGAAACCAAAAAAATGCATTTTGAATTTGCAATATTTTTTTGTATTAGTGTACACTAATATTTAGAGACATATACCTTTCATAAAAAGACACTATACTATACAATTCAGTATCTAAAAGGTTTTAAAAATTTAATTTTGTTTGTTTGATATTGAAAAGTTGAATATGACTACCGCTCTTTTCCCCCGGATCTTTTGTTTTTACTTTACTTTATTTCCTTATATTATCAGTAAAAGTTTAAAAAAAGAATTCAATTGAAATTAATAATTTTCAATTTTTTAAAACAAAAAATTTATTGGAAATATGTTTATTACAAATAATGATAAATTATAAATGAAATTTGTTAGAATGATTAAGCATTTCTCAACTTTCATAAAAATAATGGATACATGTACGAAGCAAAGCAAATGATTTTCTTGACCTTCAACGATAAGAATTTGATTCGACTATCAATCAATCTTTACTACACTACGTGCGAATACAGATATTTTTCCAAATGGAAACATAAATAATGACTGGACGTGGACATACATATATGTTCTTAATAGGTTTTGTTTTGCGTTTCTATTTATTATACTATAAGACCTTAGGATAGGTATGTGCAACTTCCACCAGGCTACAGACTGAACTAAAAATTAGAAAACTTGAGCCTGACGAAACAAAAATGACTAAAATGCCAGTTTGTTTAAGTAATTTATTTTTCTAAGTTTGAGTAATAGTATAGCTCAAGGGTAAGAGAAATTAAAAGCTATAAAACATGGCAGCAGGCTCACTAATATTTGAAAATATCTTTGAGAACCACACAAAATCTTTTTGCGGGCCGGTTGTTGTACAAGTCTGCGGCTTAGGAGTTACAATAATCTGCTTTATATACGGTTAGCCCCCTGCTCCATAATACATTTGCTAAATATTTTTATTGCTAACTTTTAAGATAGTAGATTTTAAATTTGTGATTTTTGTGAATAAGAATATTCAGAGCTTGATATCATTAAATATAATATAATTATGTGACTTGTTCTATGAAAACTTACTGCTTATTGTGTAGGTGTATTATATTACCTTCTTGCCTTAATGCAGATACCTTTCCAATTTGCATTAGCTTCATGCGAGGAACGTAAAGCAAAATCTTAAACTAAATCCAGATTTGAACATTTGTGTACTTTGTAAATTGATAACAACAAGCTTAGATTTAAATTTAGACTTAAATCAGGTAGTATAATAAGTAAAACTATATTATGTATAAAATTATTTCACGTTTTAATATTTGAGTGAAAGATAACAGACACTTGAAATTTACTAACAACGAGAACACGTTTTGTCTAGCTTTTAATGGGCAATTACTTAGTTTGTAATTATTAATATATAAATAAAATGCCACTAAATTTCAATATCTGAATGTATTTTCCCTAATTGGAAGATACAAACGATTTTTTTTATTCATTGCGATTTTATATCTGCAAGAAATGAGCAGAGTAAAAGAGCACATCGCGACTAATTAGTAGTTCATGATAGCAATTAGTTTATTGTGATATTTTGGAGAGCGTGACATTTTCCAGGATTCTGTTGTTTTCAAAAAAGAGATTTCTCTCCTTGAGACTTAAGTGAGGTAAGGGTGGTTTTGCCCCCTTCCGGATGCGTACAAAGGAAATGCGCCAAATTCAACGCATGTCGGATTTTAATGATTTTAATGATCAAGCACAACCAGGAAATGTCTATATATAAATTGCTCATATTTGCAAATAAATCAAAATTTAGTTGCTTTATATTTTTCTATTTTTAATATATTTCATCTCGTTTTTAATGGATAACTTCCAGAAAAGTGTTATTACAAATTTCCAATATGAACATATATCCAATTCCACATATCTATGAAATATAAAAGATGAGTTTTCATTTTGATGAAATTTCTTAGAATTCAAAGGAATTACAAATTATAACATTTAACATCCACGTGTTTGATATTTAAATTTTTTAAATTGACTTTATAATCCGATTAGATTACATGTTTTATTAAATTCTAACATAAAACTCTTCATGAAATTGTAATAAATCTAAGTGACACAGCATGAATCTCATTACTTAGAATATTCTTAGAAAATAACATCTCCAAATTGAATTTTCAGCTCTGATATAAATGCAACGAAATCTTCTTCATTGACACTGACATATGTAAAGATCTTAAAGCGAATGAAAACTAATGATGTAGCTATGTAAATCTTCTAATGATCCGAAATTTCTCAGAGTTACTTCTAACAATAGGAAAGTTTCGTATTGTCAAAATGAATTACGTTTAAGGTTTCTTCTTAAAAATAATTTTAAAATAAAATTTATTAAAAATAATTTCTGTTGAAACATTTGATGAAATTGGTCAGCTTTCAAAAGCAAATTATTATTTAATATTAATATCTTATGTTTAGGTATTGGTACGACAGAGACACTGCAGTCCATGTAGACCAACGTATCCAAAGAGGATTATTCCTATTTGCTTGTACGAATTCATGCATGAATCCGATCGTATATGGTGCATTCAACATCCGGGCACGACGTGCTGGTACTCAGGTGAGGCCCAGATTGAACACAGTTAATTCCAGGCAAAGTGGCATGGTCGTCGCAACTGTTGGACCGAACACCCTTTCAGCTCTTAATAATAATAGCATCACTGACACTGATCGTCGTATACCTACGTTGGAAATTTCCCTGAAAAATTTAGAATGACTTTATTCCTATTAAAAGTTTTAATTAATTTTAGTGCTTATATTAAATTCATTAATATTATCTTTTAGTTACGTACCTAAATAATTATTATTAACTAATTTAGAGATTAAATAAAATTACTTTTATTTTATTAAAATAAGTATACTGTATTTCTTTTTTTTTCTTTTGTTTATTTTTTCTTTCTATTAATTTATTCTCTAGAGACTTAGTAACTTAAAAACAAAATAGAAACGCACTGCTGTTTTCTGCTTTTGTTCCAGGCGGTTTTGACCAATTCCCAAAACAATACCGGAAGTTATAAACACACTGCAGGTCTGGACGTGGTTTGCCACGTGTCATGGCGAAAACCGCAAACTGTGAATGCTGACATAACAACGGTTGATTCCAATATTGAAAAACAATCCTTCAGATATGCCAATGGAACCCAAAGATCAACATCGATTATAACTCATGGATATCAACAGAATGAATTAAGTACCGCTGTGCATTCAGAGATAGGAGAACATAATAGAGAAAACAATAATATCAAAACTGCAGGGGATCGAAGCTATCGGAACAAAAGCGAAACGCGTGATGTCAAGGAAATTGCAGGATATTGTAAGAGGAATTTCGATGAGAATACCAAGAAGAACAAAGCACATCAGTATAACCATAGACGACTTGTTAGGGAAAGTTCTGATGGGGATCATACAAGTGATACGTTTCTCTAATTTGGAAATGCAATTGAAGAGAGGTTGTATGTATTAATCAAGTAATTACATAAGTTTTTGTAATTTTCCATTAAAAAGTTTGCTTTTAGAATGCTATTATTGGCACCGAATTAATTATTCAACAACAAGAATGGCATGAGGATATAATATTTGAATATCTATCTTATTTACTTCGTAAATCTATTCCAATAAATGTGATATTAAAATGGTTCTAAATGTAAAATTAATCTTAATTTATTTATTTATTTGATTGTATATTCATATTTTATCATAATGTATTTAATACAGACATTTATTTTGCACTAATGAGTGCCATAACTATTTGTATTGAAATGAAATTATTCATATTCATAATGATAATGTTTACAAATATATTGTTTACGAGAAGGAATAACTGGAACGAAATAATTAAAGGACATCCAGATGAAGGTTTCCAGATTGAATACCAGATTAAATAATCTAGTAGTTAAAATCAATAAATATATACATACATGTTTCAACAGTTGAATCCTCAACAAAGTTTGGTAGCAGCTCAAGGGGAAAAGCGTTGGTTTTTAGAATGTGGGTAGTTTATTCGAATTCTCGCTTAAGCAAATTCAGATTTTTATTATTTTTTATTGTTATCACAAATCTGATTTCAATTTATTTATTTCCAAAAAAATTTTGGATCAATAAGCCGAAAGCGATATAAACATGCAAGCTAGAAGCACAAAATAGTTATAATCAGAAGCGAAACTGAGTGTCGGCACTTTTGATGTACGTGGTTTGACTTCGACCGCCATTTTGTTGCGATTAGACGCTGGTGTAATCAAAACCGAAGAATGTCAAGATGTCTCCTGGAACAGAATAACAATTATTTCTTTATGATAATGAATGCATACTAGGAAATGTCGGTATTGATAGTAAATTATAAATTAAATGAATTTATTGATGATTTATATTTAGTTATTACTGATTTAAATTAGATACAATGAAATTTATGTGTTTAAAACTATCATAGGATATTTATAATAAATTTCTTAAGAGAATTATGTGCAATTACTGCTCT
>JASKGN010015821.1:0-13193 GCA_030556245.1 Falagria sp. GC000072 | reverse complement strand
CAAGCATAGATCTGACTTACCCAAATAAAACTGGAATATAAATTTTAATCTATTGACAAACAGGAAACAAATAAATTCCAACAATGTGATACTATCCAGCACTTCAATGCAATCTCTATACAAAGACTGAAGGATTATTTAATTAACAGGACATGAGATGTGTGTAATAGCGACAGATAGACGATTAGTTCCCAGTCATTACACATCACTCGGTCAAGCGTCCGAAGTTTGCCACATTCTCCTAGGTTACTAGGATAATGTAGCCGCTCATCAATTTTGAGCATAATGCTGCATCCTTCTGGCTGCCCACTAAAGTTACCACATTCTACAATGCATTGAACCAATAATTGCTGTTGACTATTTGCTTGCCAATATCAATGCTAGAAATGTCTTTGTTTCTTTATAAATTCCAACTTTCAAATTTATAATTAAAATTGAATTGAATTATGTGTACTAATAGAAAGACAAAGTAGCAATTACTAAAGAAGTTTTATGGGGTTGTTTTAAAGAAATTAGTTAAAAAAGAAAAATTTCAATCTAAATGACTTGAGTAAAAGAAGCACATAAATCAGGCATGCCGCATGGAAGAGATAACCAAATTGGAAAACAACAACCCCGGATGAACACGAAGCTTTGCAGCGTGAAATAAAATGGCAAAATGTATGATGGGAAATTTTTGATAAAATAAATAATACATAAAAAGTTTCCATCCGAAAATAAAACATTCATAAACAAATAAAAAAATAAATAAATAAAATATTTATATTATAAACTACATATTAAATAATTCAAATTTAATTTAGTCTAAAATTTTAATGCTTAAAAGTTTTTTCTAATTATGATAAAACAATAGAAAAAGAAATAAAAATCCTTTAGAAAACTTTTCTTTTTCTCTTTAAATTTCTTTATCTCTTCACTCAACAATAAACTTTAAAAATGCAACTTCCACTTAATATACCCAACTTTTTGTTCTTTTTACATTCACATCGAAAAAGGATTGATCCTTTCTAGAAAGTTATATATTTCACAAAAGATGCTTGCTTGCTCGTGCCTTAAGGAATTTCTTTAGAATTACTAAGACTCAAAGTTTTTCTTTAAAAGTTATTACAGATTTAAACGTATTACGCTTTGCTCCAAGCACAGATTTTCTTTAATCCATTGTTTAAGATAATATTTCTATACTTACTTACCCTGAGCTCTTCAAGTGTACCAATCAAATACCAACATGTCGATATTTTAGATATAATCCGATGTTTGGATTATATGAAAGCTTTTGTTATCCTGTATCATCGTTGCTATTGTTTGGGTCAGTGGAGGTAATATAATAACTTCTGTGATGTTTTCCAACTTCGAGTCCCCGAGCAATAGTAAACCAATCCAGATGTACGTCATTATTGCTGAGATCCACTTACATCCTGGCTCTTAGTTCTAGGTAAAGAACAGGAAGAAGCGAAGAAGAATAACGCCTTATAATTACTATGACCTAATTCTCCAAATGATGATTACTAGTACAATATTTTCACTGGGAATTTCAAGCAAATATTTATTAAGATTATTAAGATTACAATTTACTGAAAATATTCTTTGTTAATTAGTGAATATTATTGTTTTTATTAGAGGAATTTTAATTAATACTTTTCTTTAATTGAAAATTTATCTAACGTTATTAAAAGTAAGAACTTCTAAGTGCAATAACCTTTTTAACAATATTGAAATTAACCGTGTCACAATTTGAAATAACTGGTTGTTTCCTCACTGCTACGCCCATGTCTTTATTGTATTTGTTTCAATGTTCCGACATTTTGTACGTTTTAATTGTCTTGGCTGTCAAATTAAGCTGAAATGTAATACACGAAACGTGAACTTATCAACGTACTACAACACAAAAGAAACGATTGGGTTAATACTGAAAAGGCTCAAACGATCACAATTCATGGTTGCATGTCATCGTTAACGAAGAATTCCCATACAGTGGTATTTAATCGTACTAATGAGTAATACTAGTGGTATTAATTGTTAATCAATTAACTTATATTTCAACGCATTTATTTTTGTTTTCTGCACGCGAGATACTTACTGAATGCATAATTTATATACTTACTAATTTAAGGGCATAACAAATAAAAAATTGAGAAATTTGGAACATATACAATTAATAAAGAATTATATATCATAATGAAAAAACATTTAAATTAATTTAAATTAATTAAAATTTATTTTCTTGGCAGATTTTACATTTACCCTAAATCGTGTGCAGGCGCCGGTCCACTATTGCTTACGCGCATATGAATCAAAGTCTACATCAAAGAAGACGCTTTAAAAAAAAACTGAAAACTTTAAATTAATAACAAATTCAACGACATAAAAATTCAATTCAATTGATAAATGTTTTCAAGAAAAACGACGTTTATACATAATTCTAAATATTTTTCCATTTTATTTTGATTGATTTTTCACTTTAATAAAACTAGTACAAACAAAATGAAAAATACAACTCGAACAGGATATAACAAAAGAAGAAATTGCTCAAACTCAATTTGACCTTTCCAATCGAATAAAATAGAGACAAAAATAGTTGTTTGAAGCGAAGAATCTGGAACGTTCGTTCGTTGCACAGGAAGAAAGTGAAACATAGCTCATAGCGTGGTGAAAGCGACATGAACAAAAAATTACAGAACAAGCAAGAACATATAGACAAAAAATCATCACAAAGGAAAAGTTTGCACTGACGCATTTATTTGTTGATGCAACCAGGTTTTCTTTGAGTACCAGTTTGTCCTACTTCATTCTTTTTCTTTTAATTAGCCTAGTAGTTATTAACTCGGTATTGTTGTTGCTTAACAAAAGATAAGAACAAGATTGCCGTTTGTAACTAAACTTTAGCAGAAAATTAATAATTTTAATCTGCGAACTCTTCTAAGAAATAATTAAAATATTAATTAGTCGTAACAATAGAGTAGTGAAGAAAGAAACGAGAATTTTCATTGTATTTTAATTGTAAATTTTTCAAATTTAATTATTAGTTTTATTTAATAACTTTTCCAAATTAAAATGCAATATGTGTGAAATTAATTAATACTATAATGTTAAAAGATTTTAAAACTTTAAATTTTTTTACTATCATTTAACACTATATAAATAAATTAGCCATCCAGAAATTCCATGTTTATTCTAAAAGCAGTGACATATTCAAACACATAATTTTTCGTTGCCTCTGCAATATAAAACACGTAAAACGTGCTCAGCAGGATTTTCCAAAGCTACACCTGCTTTTAAAAACTACTACCGTCCACTATGCTTGCTCGTCAATCATTCTCCACTGTTCTATTAAATGCCAAACGAAGAAGTCTCTTCGATAAATCAATCCAGTCTGTAATAAGCCTAGAATTCTCCTCGATGCTTCATTTCTGTCTGTTGTCTGAATATAAATCTAGAAATTTCCCAGAAATTACAAATTACGCAATTACAGAAATGTATCTATTTTTTTAATTAATCCAATTTTAAATTTTAAATCATTACCAAGACCATTAATTTCATACACGCATAATAAGCAAAATAAATTCCACGCGTTTTCCACAACGCACATTAATGCGGTTTTATTTTCGTCAAATTTAGCATAAAAATCACATTTAATCCTCGTATCGCATTTAATTCCGCGCCAGTATTAACAATATGCCGCTAAAATTGGAATACCTTCAGGATAACACGTAATATAAACCAAAAACAAAAAAATAATAACAAAACAGCAGTAGCAGCAGAATTCGTTCCAGTCGTAGCAGCCGTAAAGTTATTACTTTTTCGTTTTTCATTTCCATTTCCACCCCAACGAATTCATTCTGATTTTCAGTCTTTATATAAAAATTAAACTACCCTTCCCTACACATTACGTTTGCTTGAGTTTCTTTCGGTCCTTCTGTGTACTGCTCCACTCTATACATATGGAGCTATTTCACTTTTTTCCAAGTCTATAATACTACAGCACACTCGTCGTACACTAAATTGAAATTTGGTACATGAATAAAATTTTAAACGCGAAATTTTCCACTCCGCGCCGCTGAATAGGAGAATAATGTCGGTTGATTTATTTTTATATGGTGAAAGCGCGCAAACCGCGAAACTGTGCGATGCCAGACAAGAGAAGACCAGCCTAATAAAAGGGTGAAATATATAAAATTTTTCATCCGGCATATATGACAATGTTCCATTAGTGCGACGGGAATCGTTTCACATGCAAAGTGCAAATAAAAGTGTAGCTATTTATCAGAGGACGTGGTGTTATTGTTGTATGCGATGGCGCTGCCAACTAGCAACCGTCTCATGGACAACCCTTAACACTTATAAATATTCTACAAACTTGCACTGCTTGCCACCGTCGACACTAATTATATTCTCAATGCTCGTCTTGTTTATTTTGAATTCATTTACAAGTGGAATATAAATGTTAACAGTTTACTTACTTTATTTCTCTTCTAACACTTTAGTTTACCAATTCACAACGCTTTAATATTCTGTATTTCTATAATTAATATATTCATTTATTAAAATTTAAATATTTCCAACTATGTATACTAAAATCCAAAAGCAAAATATGAATTTGTTATGATATCTTAAAGTTAGCATGAGGAAATTTATGCATATTTACGAGATTCTAATTATTGTTACAGACTTGCCGGAGGGTAGCATCAGTCAGTTGGAAGTGGTGGGTTCCAAGACGGCCGCCGTGGAGGCGGAAAGTTTGGCTGGTAGCCAAGTGCATTCGCTGACGCTGTCCAACAATCGTTTGCAACATGTGGCTGAAAGGGCTTTCAGGTAATTCGATATTACTCGCATGTGGGTGCTCTTTACGCTTGTAATATATATCTAACGAGGCAAGTAAGATTCATCTTTGGAAACTACATAACGGAAACGTGATTCCACAAATTTAGTTGACCCTTTTAATATTCATTAAAGCTCGGAGGGTTGGTTGGAGAACAAAGAATTTTCATGGGAGGAGTAATTAATATTATTTAATTTATGTTCTTGTCATTTTCAGGATTTATTGCAATTAAAATGCTAGAGATAGAGATTTTAATTTATTAATGTTACTTTTGATTTATAACTGTATTTTAATCATTTTGATATTTCAATTTATTTTATTTAATTGGATTGCCTCAAGTGTCATTTTTAAATTTTATTTGTGCCAAACTTATAGGGAAATTACAAAATTATTACAAATTTTTGTAGTCCTCGGAAGTTGTACTTCTCAACCGCGTCCAGCGCCTTCCTAAAATTCATCTACTTTTACTGACTTTTTAAAATAAAAAATTTTAAGTTGACTTTTTCATTAGATAATATCGAACATCCATAAATCCCAATCCAGGTATAAATACTCCGTAATACTCCACATTATAAAGATATTAAACCATCCTTTGTTATAGTTTTAATGCATTACTAAAATCCACATTAACTTAAATTTCCAGTCACACATCCAAGCCAATACTCTTTCTCTCATATTGCGTTTTCGTTCATAGAAAATCCTTCATAGTTAGCCATTGCATTTTCATTACCCTTTTCGCTACATATGTTACGTTCTAACATAAACCACTGATATTAACTAAAAGGACAGAAGCCCTTTGGGAGCCATTGAGTGTTTAATTAATTAATTCTTGTACATACATATGATAATCTGATTTAAAAGCCATTATTCAATTAACATCATTGCTCTCATAAGGGGGTAAATGACATCCGAAAACAATATTCGCGACGACACAAGTGAAAGGCTTAGTGATTTGTTTCTGCAAACAATGTATTCTAGTTAATTAATATGAATAATTTGGAGTAACCCCATATCGTATGAAAATTTGTATAATTTGGGTATAGTATTTACTTCTAAACTTAAGTTGGATGCTTGATGTGTTTCAGCTCAATGTCGAAAACGCTAACTTCGTTAGATCTGAGCTACAATCAACTTGATGGTTTGCCATTTCCAGCATTGAAGGATGTACGAAACATGCAATGGTTAAACTTACACGGGTAAGAGGAAACAACTGTTTCTTTAACAAAGTTACAAAACTTGATTGGGATACTGTTATTGCCATATATTCGAGTTTTCATAATTAATTTTATGAAATGTCGAAAATGCAAATAGCATTAAACTTTCACATTGTATTTTTGCAATAAAAATATTTAATGAATGAAATTTAATATTCTACACTTCTTATAAATTACTGCTTGCATATCCTAATATGAAGTGCACGCCCAAAAAGTTAACCCGATGTCGGTTTAATATGAATACGTAATGGTTATCGATTCTATACTCGTTGTTACGTTATGAATAATTAATCATGGAAATGAATACCTTCACTTTACGTATTCCTATGGCTTTGGCCATTATCCGTTACGAGTTTGTTTATTAATTTCTCCCCAAAAAGCCGACAACAAAAGCGCTTCTGTTGCTACTAATTCAGATAACAGGAAATGTTTATATTCAATATTATGCCCTCAGCATAAAAATCAATATCAAATGGAACTAAATAATTCAGCAATTTTAAATTTTGAATAAAGATTTATCCCAATTTTATTAACACTGTGACTCTTTTATAGGAACCAAATTCAATCGATCGTCGGAGACTGGTCTCATATGAAAACAACGCTATCGAATCTATTTTTGGGTGAAAACGACATCAGCGAATTGCCTGCAGAAAGCTCAGGGAACGGAGGCGGCAGTGGTAGTGAACACCTAACAAAATCTCATCATGGTCTCCGTCCGTTCAAGTCGCTCATTTGGTTGAACATCGACGGCAATCGCATTTCCAAGATCCACAAACACGCACTCCCTGGAAGCCTGCAAACTGTGAGTCTGTCGCACAACGTGATTGAGAACTTCCCCATCGAGATCATCGCTGCTTCGCCACATTTGCAATGGCTTTATTTGCGTGGCAATCATATAAAAAGTCTACCCGACCACACTTTCACACGTAAACTGTGGCTAGAGAAAATTGATTTGGGCGAGAACTACTTGAAAAGTTTACCCAAACTGCCATTTAACAACTCGATTTACATCCGCGATCTGAATTTAGCTTTCAACGATATTAAAACGATCACGAGCGAAAGTTTTGCCGGATTACAATGCGGTCGGATAATCTTTTCGCATAACCAACTGGAAAGCGCCGAGCGAGATGCGTTTGCTGGCATCGAGAGCTCATTAGAATACTTAGATCTCGACCACAATAACTTCGTACATGTACCGCATGCGTTAAGCCATTTAAAGACTTTAAAATACTTGTATTTATCCTCTAACGCCCTTTCGGAAATCCCCGAAACGGCGTTCGAGGGTTTCTGCGACAGTCTGCGGGCGGTCAGCTTCAGTGGCAATCATTTGACGCACATTCCCAGCGAAGCGTTACAGAACTGTTCCAAAATATCACACTTTAACATTGCATACAACGAAATTTACGAGATCAACGAGAACGATTTTACAAACTGGGGCCAAAACATTCGTAGCTTAATTCTAGGCAACAATCACATCACCACACTCAAACCACAGATATTTGCGGAACTCAATCAATTAAAAGAACTGAGTTTAAGTTTCAATCCTATGCGATACATCGACGTCGAGGCTTTCTATCTATTGGAAAACCTAGAAAGTTTAGAGATGTCATTCGGAATAGATATAGATGAATTACCTTATGAAATATTCAGACCACTTAGCAATCTACAGTGGCTCTCGATTGACAACAATAACTTCTACGTGCTCCCGGAGGAAGCGTTCGATTATCTGCCCGAACTGAAATATATCAATCTGGAGTCGAATAAGCTCAATACGATTCCGGAAAAGTTGTTCAAAGCGAAGATACATTCGAAGTTGAAGGACGCTCGATTTTCCAACAATGAAATCTCCACTTTACATTCGAACACATTTAACGCATTGCAGAGCCTCGAGACGATCCTCTTGGCAACAAATCGCATCAAGGCAATTCAGAAGAATTGCTTTAACGACTTGCCCAATTTGCAAAAATTGATTCTCGCCGATAACCTAATTTCGCGAATTAGCACGCACGCGTTTGCGAATTTGCCCAATTTGCATAAGCTCGAATTACAGAACAATCTTCTTTCGTCGTTCTCGTTTAAGATGTTCGCCAACATCTCTATGCCTTTGCATTTGAATTTAAGTCGGAATCAGATAACCGCCTGCAATGCAGACAACATGATCCTGAACATCGAAATTTTAGATTTGAAGTACAACAACTTCGCATCGATCCCCAAGTGCTTAGAGAACGTGTCATTGTTGCGCAAACTATATTTCGATTACAACATGATATCGGTATTGGAACAGAACACGTTCATGCACTTAACTTCGCTGGAAGAACTCGGCCTACAGCAAAACACCATCTTGAGTGTCAATCGCCGCGCGTTTTTTGGCCTGCAGAATCTGCAAACGCTGGATCTGTCTAAGAACTTAATTACTCAGCTACACATTAATCAATTCTCCAACATGCCAAAGCTGCGCATATTGAATCTGAGTAGCAACAACATCAATTACCTCCCTAAGGACATCTTTAGCAATACGATATTGGAAATGTTAGATTTAAGTTTCAACTCGTTCGCCGTCATACCTAGTTTGAGTCTTTCCGAAGTTGGGACGACTTTACGATATCTATCGATGCGCTCGAATAACATCGAGCATATCGACAGCACGACTTTTCCAGCAATGCCCTTCCTACAGTTCCTCGACCTTAGCACGAACAAACTAACTATTCTACCGGACAACGTGTTCACTAGTCTGGGCATGTTACAAAAGCTCGATTTAAGCGCGAATCAAATTAGAGCCAACTTCAAGGAATTGTTCCACTACGCACAAAGTCTGAAAGAACTTAATCTCGCCAACTCCGGACTAATAGTAACGCCGAGCCTTCCGCTTCCAAACCTACTTTACCTCAATTTATCACGGAACAACATCGAGATCATTAACAGAAACACCGTGCAGGATCTGCTGAAACTGAAGCATCTCGATCTAAGTAACAACCATGTCACGCAAATTCCCGCACATCTATGGATCCACCTGCCGTTGCTCAAAACTTTGGATTTATCCAACAACCCCATTAAGGTACATATACTTCCCTTGATGCTTGTACGTCGTTGTGTAGTTGTTGAACTTTTAAAAGCTTCATGTTATTCTACGAACGTCGCATGTTCTCTTGCACCTCGTTGAATATTGCACGTCGACTTATATTTATTCATTTTTTATGCCGTTAGAAATTTGCTAGCGATCGCGGGTAATTCTTGATAGCGATAAAGTGGGAATTGATGTTTCTACTGGTTTTATCTTATGCGCTCATCCTTTTATACAGCTTACTAGAGATCCCATCGTATCCTTTTAATGCACATCCTTTATTTTATTTATTAAAGCAAGGGGCATGTCCGATGTAAACATTTTATGCGTTTTAGTACTTGGTTTGTCAAGGGTCCAATGTTAAGTATAAATTTATTGTTGCATGTAATTTATATTCATCTCTACAACCGTTTCTTTTTTTGGGCGGGTTGAATTTTTCAAGAAAACGGAAAGGGAAAAAGAAACGAATTTTCTCTTCCGCTTTCCTTCTATAATTTTGTTATGTACTTCATCAGCGAAATATAAAAAGCTCCTCGAATTACTTAAACTTTTAATTTCAGGAATTACTTGCGGACCACTTCCAAGGCTTGAAAAACTTGCAGAACTTGAACATTCAAGGACTTACGAAATTGCAGAAATTCGAAGCGAAGTCACTCATACAGATAAAGCTGTTGCACACATTAGCGGTGCAGACTTGGCCCAAGATTGAGAATTTCAAGACGCAGCTGTGCACGCTTTTGGCGAACACGAATCAATTGCGAATATTAAAATTGCATATCAACGAGCCAGTCCTGGACGATCAACTTTTATGCATTTCCAATAGGAAAATACGACAGCTTGAGATTACCGGAAAGAATCTCAAGAGCGTCGATCGGGAGGCTTTTCAGAAGTTCTCCAAAAATCCCGATTTAGTTCTACGAATTACAGGTACTGAGATCGAGGAATTGCCAGCCGGCTTATTCTCCAATATGTATAAAATATCCTATCTCAACATCGATCTCAGGAACAATTTGCTTTCTTTTTTGAGTCCGGAAATTTTTTATGGGAATGTTACAACTTGGAAAAATGTCGGTACAACTTTAATTTCTGGTTAGTAGAAGTTTTACTCGATTAATGCAAAAATAGATAATTAATTTGTTTAATTTTAGGTGGTTTGACAATCTCAGAAAATCCATTCAGATGCGGTTGTCATTTGGCATGGTTGGGTCATTGGCTGAGACGTTGGATGCGGGAAAGTCTGCAGTCCCATAACGCCCCAGCTGAAACATCAATGCGACTGAACGATTTAGTGCGAGAAGCAACATGTACAGACTCCACGACAGGGGTGAAACTACCCATTGTTCAGTTACCACCTGAAGATATGAGCTGCCATGCCAGTGCTTTGAGCACTGCGCCAAATTCAAACAAAACATCTGTGATCTTCTATTTAATGTGTTTTATAATCTTCAATTTCATCAATCGTTAATTTGCAATTTGGTTCTAGTCTATATTAAAGAAAATTCTTCCTATTGTGACTAGAGAGAGTTATCATTTATCATCGTTAGTCAATACATTTGTGAAAGAATGCCATTAGAATGAAAACTGTACAGTATTGAAAATCCCATTTTGTTACGGAAAATTTTTGTATAAAAAAGACAAAAAAAAAACGAGAAAAAATTATAACAACCCAACAAATCTTGTACATATTATTGATATATAATGTAAATAGTAATAATAAATTGATACATATCATGCCCGTTAGAATTAGAGTGAATTCGATATTTGAATTGCTCAATGATTAAAAAGAAGAACGATGTGAGTCAATCAAATGTGCACAGATTGTTTCTGATTCTTCTATAGGTAAAACTTTTTGTATATCTATTTGAATATTTACTGTTATGGAACTTTTTAATATTATTATAACATTGGTTAGGTTTTTAATGAAATCGATTTTTTAAGGATAATTTTATAAGTTGGCAATTCATATTTCCTGCATTTTAATCAATTTGGAAACGAATTAAGAGCGAATAAATTTATTCATAATAATTGTATAATTTTTTTATTCTTTTGGCATAAAAAAATATTGAAATGTAAATATAATGACAATTTGTTAAACTATTAAATATTCAGTGTAAGAAGTTATGAAGAATATCCGCAATCTATGTTTATGTCGTTGTTGTGGATTGTATTTTGATAAACAGGTGTTAACTGTTCACACTTGTCCAGTTGTATTCTGGTATTCTGCAGTGCAACATGTTTGTTTATAAATAATTGCATTGACAATTTGTGCTTGTATTTAGGATTATTACATCTAAAAACGTAAGTATTTCATACATTATTACATTATTTTTTTAATTGTAAACAAAGGGACAATAACAATTACATCTATGACAATATTCAATTGTGTTTACATTCTTATTTATAACAATTTATTTACTTATTGATTTTACATAGCCTAAACAAAATTTTCATATTAAATTCCAAAATTTAGGTTCTTTTTATTTTTATTTTATGCAGACTGATATACTTGCAGAGATAAAAACATCTAGATTGGTAACGGAGCATCGTTTGTATTATCTAATTGCCATATCAAAGTAAAAACTGAAAATGAATTTTTTACTACCTAAAAACAAAACAAAAATTAATTTGATAAATTAAATTAATTTATATTACATACAGATATAAACAGCATCAAATTCAAATCTGACATTTTTCCTGTATTCAATACCCTGGTTCGCTGCACTCGAAATATCATAAAAGCTAAATCTTTACGTAAATTTGTCCGACCTTTTCCATGCCAATTTACCATAAAAATATATGTTGATAATTTTAAAAGCTAAAAAAATATATTTTAGTTACCAATTTGAACTTTTAGATTTAAAAGTTAGTTAAGTAGTTCAAATATTTACTAACTTGTTCTTCTAAAATTGCTCCACCAAATGAATAAGTAAACAATTGAAATACATAGATTGAATATATAATTAAATAATATACAAAGTCAGCATAATGTCCAGATATACTGAAATAATTTCAGATAGATCAAATTTATAATTAATTGGTTTGTTTTGTATTTACCCAGAAGTAAGCATCAGAAATAAAAATAAAATCATTGACCATAAAGAACACCAAAATTGCAATAACATTACAATTGTAATCATTCCATTAAATGCATCTACAAAGCTCAAAATAAAATCGTGTTGATTCACAATTTTCTTTAATAAAAGATGTCTGCGATGTGAATCTTCAGTATCCATTTGTTTCAATCCTTCTTTTAATAACATACAACCACAAATGATATAAGCGATTAATATAATAAATAAAGCATCAAATGCTATTGCCACTGGCATAACTTGTGTCATCAGTAAAACTATTTGCCAAATATAATTAACCAACCAACAATATAAATTATCAATTGGACAAAATGAAAAATTAACCATTGAAAATACTCTCTGTTCCAAATTTAATAATGGCATAATTATTCCCATATAAATTCCAATAAGAAATGCAAAACTCCAATATGATATGAAATAATAATAAAGTATCTTAAAAATTTTATTTATTTTTTGTTGAGAATGTTTATCAAAAATATTTGCTGGCCAAAAATTGTTTATGCTTTCTATGAGGTTGATTAATTCAGAAGCATTTATTATCATTATAAAGGATTTACATGCTGTCTAAAAATAACGAATATATTAATACTGGGTAAATACTGTTATTAATTTGTACAATAAAAAATCCAGGCAAATAGGCTATTTTTTGTAATGTTTCAATACCAGTCCAATTAACAATTAAATCCAGGAACATTAACACAACTGATGTTATTATTGATATTGGGGTAAATATACTCAGAATATTCTTTTTCTTGCGATAACCACCAGCTATTAACATTAATTTTATTACAAATTTTAACGCAGGTCGCTGATTTTCAGTCATTTTTAATACTTATTTTATTGGCATAAATGTGAAAGTATTTAAAACTCAAACTGAAAGAGAAATCAATATGAAATGATGGATAATTTCATTTTAAAAATTTAGGATAATTATTGTTCGGTAGCATTTCATTTAATAATATGTTCGTTTTAATTTTTCTCAATGCTTTTTAATGCTTTGCAGAAAAAAATTC
>JASKGN010015809.1:0-10445 GCA_030556245.1 Falagria sp. GC000072 | reverse complement strand
CGTATATTTCATATTTGAAGTTTACAATAAAAGCATTTTGATTGTTGCAAACTTCAAATACGACATATACGATAAATAGCATGCTATAGTCAAGATCATGAGTACCCCTATTATTTAACCGTGTTTAAATAAATATACACTTATATTATTAATAGTTTACTAGAATATCATTTAAATTTTAATGATATATGATTTACTCAATATATATATATATATATATATCTTTCTTAAAATTATAATTAAAACATCTTAACATAAGGGGTACTCATGATCTTGACTATAGCATGCTATTTATCGTATATGTCGTATTTGAAGTTTGCAACAATCAAAATGCTTTTATTGAAAACTTCAAATATGAAATATACGACAAATACGTTGATTTAGCATGCTATAGTCAAGATCATGAATACCCCTATAATTGCAAATAATTTAAATTATCTAATAAACAAATATAAAATAAAAAGTTTAATTACCCAGTAATATTTCTGTAAGCTTCTTCGGTCAAAGGGTTTCGTTTGATGTTGGGATGGCGACTGTCTAACACGGGCTCAACTTCTGGATTATTGCTGACGATAACCATTGTCTTATGTCTTCTGAAATTAAACAATAGCATAAGCATTATTCATTTAAATTGATTCAGTTAATTATATTCCAAATATGTACGAATGTAAATGAAGCGATAAAAGAATTCGTTATTACTGTATAAATCTATGTATAAGGAAGAAAATATCTTGATGCGAGTAGTATAGAAACTCGCCAAGTTTTAGCTTGACACTTGAGAACAGTCACATTTTGATATAAATTTATGTTTGACAAATGTAATATTTATCAAGAAATTAGTATGAATATTTTTATCAGAACGTCATAATCAGAACCATTAGTAATACTTATTGTGCAATTTGATTGCATCATATGATTAAACTAAAATATTTCCATTATCAATTTCAATTTCTTCTGACTACCAAGGTAAACTATAGCAATCTCAAGTGAATATAGAATGTAGAATGCAAAGAAATAGAATGCAATAAACATATAAAGAGATAATAATCCGTATTCATTTTGTTTTGGAAGCCACGTGGCCAAAAGCATAAATTAAAAGCAAAGTTACCATTTTCTAAATTCAATATTAATGAATAATTAATTTCATATCTCAAATTGTATCTGTCTTTGCAGGTCATGTAACCGTCTTAAATGTTTGCGACAAATTGAAAAAGTGGTCAGGTGGCTTCCATTCCAAAATGAACACAGAAAACATATTTAACATACAACTTACTTAAGATAATTTTTTCTGTGCATTGTTATTTGTAATAATATAAAAGTTTGATAATATGTGTATTTATAAGGAGTAAACATTGCTTCAATGGAATAAGTGGAAATTGTCATTTCCAATAGTGTCTTTCATATAATATTTCCTACGTTTATTTGATTTATTTGATTCAATTCATATTCTGTAGAGACAGATAAAAAGAAAGTAGTCACTCTCGCAAAATGTAAAATGGACTTCTAATACTTTATATGCCCTATTTAAAAATAAATAATGTCTTCAAATTTGTATAAAATATTGAAATAACATTGAAAATATTACATTGAATAATTTTAATTGTGATATTGCAAAACATATATCCATTCTTACTTATTAAATTACATTTCATATACATTGCGAGAATAAAATAATTAATTAACATGTAATCCATGAAATGATCAATTATTTAATAATAAATTCAAGAGGAATTATATTATGCTATCGAACTTCCTCACTTGCAAGGTTAACATTAAAAGCATAATATGAAACAAATGAATTTTATTAATAACATCTGTTGATTACTTAAAAAATATTCATTACAAATTAATTAAAACGTAATTCTTGTTTAAACATAATTAAAGAATATATTATCATTTATCAAAGTCTAACCTAAGTTAAGCTTTGTCGTCAATATTTTTAATACTAATTTAGAAAGATAATTCTTTATAAATTTTGCAAATTCGAGTTCAGTTATCAAATAATATTATGATTGCAATATTATTTTTAAAAATAAGGCAATTGTCATATTTCCTTAAATTTGAAGTTCGAGATGTTAATTGAATTAGCTTGATGAAATTGTGTAAGCCTAATTCAAAATACTTATTACAAATTGTCGAAAGATATAAAAATAAAGTGTTTTTATTTTCTAATAATTGCTGGAAATTACAACAATCCACGTCAGTTAAAATTATATAAAACTTTTAAATATATTTAGGAAAGAAACATTATTTTATAACATTGAACTAAATTTTATAAACAAATAGCTAATTAATATTTTTCTAGCCTTAAACCTTATCACCGAATAGAGTCAATTTAATATGCGCATATACATATTACATTGAAACATATAGTATTATTTTGATAATAAGGATTTAAATATTACAAGTTCAATGTAGTAAGTTACAAATATCATTTAATCAATTACATGACAAAAGTTACGTTAAACAATTTGTCCCATTTTGCCTATATTTTTATTATTTAGGTAGACATATAAACATGATTACTCGCAACAAACTTCATATAATCGTTCAATTTGACATGTAAATTACATAAATAACAAATTAAAAATACACTATATTATAAAATATATTATGTTAGGCAGTTTAGTAGCAACTTGAACTTGGGCACGCAATTGCTGTAATCCAACCATGAACCACATATTTTGATTGAAGTGGCCAATAATAATTACTTGGACACTTTCATTGTAAGGAGTAACTACTAGCTACTTGTAATACCCGCATATCCTTTGGTATCGTGCATTTGCATCTTTGTAAATTTGTTCTACAATTAGTCATAATAATTTAACACAATAAAATCGTGTTATCTTTGAGTACATATTCATTGTGTTTTTCAATAATATTAACTCAATAAAACTTATTAATTAAATAATACGTATTAAGATAATGTTTGTAGTTCGTAAGCCATTCGCAAACAATGTAAATTTTTACCTGCATTGAACGTAATAGTAATTAGAATTCATTGATAACACAGCTCTGCTATGTTTCAGATTTGTTTGCCAGTTTATAGTATAGTAAGATAATTGTAGATTTGTAAACATCTTTCCCAAGCCAATCGAGCTGAAAATATTCGTGCCAAATACTTTCTACAAATAACTGAAGCTTACGCAGAATGCATCTGCCTACTGAAATAAATAAGCTGTAGTAGTTTACATTTTGGGATCCAAATTAACTTTTTCCTCAGCAATTTTGTACCAACTATAGCCTATCATATAAAATTAATTAAAAAGTAACTTATAAATTGTAATTTACCAAAAACATTGTTTTGTAATAAAAAAAATAATTATATAATAATTTTTCATGCCTTTAATAATATAATGAAATTTATATATATATTAAAATTTAAAACGCATAAAGAATAATTAATTGAATATTTGAATTATATTATAAAAAAAAAGCTTGTAATCTGGCAGTAACATAATTTTTTTTTAAATCATCGCCTAAAAGCATTTACAAGCGAATATATTCTAACCGACCTGATAGGCTAATAGTATATGCGGAACTAATTCATCGACGCAGCTGTTTTGCATAAATAGATTATTTTAAAATGGTCCGAGATATTCAAAGTTTATAGATTAAACCAGATTGAACTACTACTTCTTCTAGATTTAATATAATTTAATATAATATATAATATAGGTTCCCTTATTTCTATTTAGATTAATACAATATATCTTAAAATTGAATATTAAATGTTATCTATAATTCAATATTAAGTTAATTAGCCAAAAATGAGTAATACCCAAACATAAAAAAGAAAACCGTAATAAATATTTAATGCATAATGGTTTCATACTTTTACATAAAGCGTGTCCTTGATTTTCCCGTACAACCTCGGCAATGTATTGATTTTCCAAGCGCCTTTCATAGCGGAAAGCATGGTGTTAATGACAAATACTACTAAAAATTTAAAAAAATATATTTTTAAAATGTCATTTGAATAAAAAGCATGCCATTTTATTATTAGCAATTTAAAATGTCACAAACTAAGGTTTATGTTTTTAAAAAGATAAAATTTTAATGTAAAATAGCAGCCATAATAATAAAACTTACAATTGATATAACAATAAGCACAATATTAATAAAATTTACCCATATCATTAATCGTCATCCCTTGGTTCTAAATCTTATATTCAAGTTTTTGATACATTTTAACTAGATGCCCAAATTATTTTTACCAAAATTTAAATTGTTTAAATTTTGTAATGATGTATAATACAGTCAAGGAAAAACTATATTAATCGTATGATTTATTTTTTATATTTTACATTTAAACAGTAATAATACAGTAATAAATATATGTATTTAAATTCAAAATAGAAGGGACATTTTGAATTATATATCAAAATTTACAGAGATATCTGCAAAAGACAAGAATTTAATAATTAACCCAACCTAGCCTAAAGCAACCTAAAGTTTTTTTTTTGAGTTGGAAATCTTTATATATCTGAAATATGTAAGTGTAAGCACATGATTTACTCCTTATACTGATTCTTAAAAATAGCTTGCCAACTAGAAATGATTACAAATCAAAATATTTGCTAAATGTCTAACCGCAAAATCTAAAAATACATAGTTTCGGGTTCCATCGTTTATTGCAACACTTTCATCGTTTAGTGCCAGAGACTTGAAAATCCCGTGTAGCTGAATTGAAAGCTTGATGGGACATGTGTTTGATTACCATATCTATACAAAGAACTGGAGGTCGGAGCTGGCATGACCTACTTTCTGAGAGAATATAACCTACACCACTAATGACTATTATCGATGCACTGATAGCAAGGAAGGGAGAGTGTTTTCAATACAATAATAATTATTCAAATTAATAAATTGAAAATTGCTATCGGTTTGATCTTCAATAAAAATGAAATATATTATATAGTAATTTTTCTGGGATTAACTGGTTTGTGTTTATACCTTAAAATTTGATAAAATATGATAATGATTATATTATGTATTAAGATATATTTTAGAATTAAAGAAGAAAAAGAAATAAAACTCACCCTTAATAATTTTCGATTTTATGACCAATATTACCTAACAGTTAGGTCCTAACTATTTCTTATACACAGCCAAGAACAACAAATCAGATTAAATTCATTTACAAAGGCACTGCTTATATATTTGACAGAGTAAAATAAAGTATATTCACTAAACAATATAACACAATATCAACAATGAAAATTCCAACAACGACGGTAACAAGAATACCCAAAATCACACTTTTATTTAAAAACCTCTGAGGAAATAAAATGTATCCACAATCGCTCAAATATTTGAGCCCTTTTGTTCCACCGTCTTCACGAAAACACCGCGTTGCAGGAGAATGACGTTAGCCATCGACGCTGCGCGGCTGTTTTTCCTGCCAACAGCAGACGCTGAAAAGCGCAGGCTCACGCAATTTGAGCTTGACGCGAATGGGTTCTATATCAGGATAACGCACCACTCCTGGCGCCAATATACACTGAAAACAAAACAAATGATATACGCAACACTACAAAGTGTATTTGAAATAAGCAAGTTCGTTAATATTAAAATATTAAACTAGTTTATTTAAATTATTAATGAAGCAATTGATAACACAGCAAATGTATAGCAAAAAGGAAATACAATGGTTCAAAACAATGTAAAATAGTTCAAATATAATTCCACGAACAGATAACTTATTTAAGAATTTCAGGTATGCTTTAATAACTAGCCGAGTATTGCGGCATTAGTTTAAAATAAAATTCATTCTGAGACATTTATTTGTTGCTAAATATATTTATATTTGTTCAAAAAATAAATTAAAGCTTTTGGAAGTTATTATATACGTTTTAGAGTAGAAATTTGCAGAGGCATTGGAGAACTGTTATTCTGAGATATCACACATTAGCTCAATTCGTTATCTTATTACAGTCTTTAATAATCCGATTTTTTACTGAAATTAATACCGAAGAAAACAAATAACAAAAATACAAAAAATGTAATAATTCTATGAAATATAGATGGGGACTGTCAACTGTCATTTATTATACCTAACTTTTAAAGTTTTGCTGAATTTTGTCCAGTTTTGTCTCAGAATAGTTACAAGCAGAAGCGAAACTTAGTGTCGGCACCTTTGATGTATGTGGTTCGACTTCGATCGCCATTTACCGCCATTTTGTTGCGATTTGACTGGATTTGACGTAGCGGGAAATTTGATAGTTACAGGCTAATCTATGGTTACAGGTTTGAAATCATAATGTTCGATCTTTAGGAAATAAAGTTCGATTTTTGGGAAATCCAAACATAACGTGGGTTTTATCACCAACAGAATTTGTGCAATGATGCACAACACGATATCTACCGAGATAACGACCTTTCTTTTGTTGACTCATTTTGCAATAACCTCAATATCAATCGCATTTTGCATATGGCGGCCAAAACCAGTTTTTTTCACATAGTTTCACATCTGCTTGTAACTAAATTCTATGGTTTTATGTTTATCATTTTTTGCGACCAATCAGATATAAAGTTACAATTATTTCAGAGTTTCAATATTACAGAAAATTATTAAGGTAGCTAAACAACGGTATTAAAAAATCAGTACTACCTAACTTATCACGGAAAATTAATTAAAAAATTCAGTAATAACTTGACATTAAAGGCTGTAATAAAATAACGAATGCAGCTATTGATTGTTTAGAGTTAAATAAGGAAGCTAAACCAACTACTCTCAAATTTGAACCCTAAAAGAGTATTTGTAATAATTGTAGCATCAATAGTTAAGTGTCATTTGCACAATTTATGTTTATCCTCTATCAGTGTATCGATAGCATTTACATTTTTTTCGATATCTCAAATAGCTTGTTAAAAAAAAAACTGATTGTAATAGGTCGATTCTGTGTATTCATTCTGCAAGCTTACGAATTCGTAAATCCCTACAGGCTTGAGTATTACTTTCTAATGAAACAATATAATACATAAACTATGTTTTCAAAATTATCATTCTAAAACATTTACGCTTGAATTGTCCAAAGCATAATTTGATAGGAATATTTGCTGAGTTATCTTATTTTTAGGATTATTGTATGATAAAAAATATATTCTCTTTTAATGTATTTTCAGAAAAGATTTACTATAATAAATTAATTGTATGAATTGGTTTGACTTCAAATTGATTGTTATAGAGACATATAGTAGATGCCTAGATATAACTTGCAGAAGTGTAATATTTGAAAATGTTAATCAAATATTTTTTCAAATACAATAACTATTCTACATATTTCATAGAGAAAAGTCCCATCGTATACAAAGATACATCCAAAATGTTCGTTTCACATCTAAATGAAAAACATTTTATTAATGAATTCAAAATAAATATACATACATACTTATGATACTAGGAAACGTACATCTTTAATAGGGTTTTAACGGGTCCCGCCACTAAACCCAACTTTACTTTCGCAGAAACAAGTTCAGCTGTACAGCACGCTGTTTACTGCACACACAAACAAAATTTGCGTTAATGTATGCTACAATCTTTCAAATTTTGACATACCCTGTAACAATTTTCAAATTTCTTGCTTCGACCACCGTCCAAGTTTATGACTGTTATTGCTTGTAAACTCACTAAGGGTTCTCCTTTGTTAAAATTTTACTCCATAAGGCCCGTTTGAACATTTTTGTACCAACTTACTGTGGGACCTCGTGTGACGCAATCAAAAAACGAGTAACAGGCTGTGAGGACTCACCTATGGATCACTCCTGGTCTTAGACAAGCACGGAACCTAATAACCATCTCTAGTAAATTGGCAAAAGAAGTTCTAGCTCTTGATAAACAAGAAATTAGGTCTTGCCAATGTAAGACATCATTTGCATAACATAGGCAAATTCCACAACGCAATCTGCAGGCTGTGTGAATCGGATGAAGAAACCACGACTACATCAATAATTCATTGGGATGTGGAAGTGAGTTTGGTTTTACGGAGGTAGCAAAACGGGATATTTGCAGATACACTCCATGTCAGTCAATATTCAATCTAATTAGTCACTTTGGTCCTTCAGGCCTTCAAACTGTTTTGAAATGGTTTGAAATTCTCCTAGCGAGAGCCTACTGCATTTCCATAAGCAGTGTGCTGTAAGGAACGCCTTTAATTTTTATGTTTCTGGCGATTTAGTGGCCCGTTTTTGACATAGTTGAAGCATGGTCATTTTGGACTGTGAGGTCTGTGACTTGTGAGCACGATATTCTTATACCATTTCTTGTGAATGATCTTGCGAGAATATTGGTTTCAGTATTTATTGTTTCAGCTTTAATGGTAAAATGTTTTTCAAAAATAAAACTGTAATATGGAAATCCAGGAAGTTTCAAAATTGCGCCTGTTAGTTTAGGTGATCTATGGAAGTTTGGTATAAATAAGATGCAGTGCTTTAACTCTTAAACATGCTTTGCTTGCCCTTTCCCTCCTGAATGTAAATATCTCTTGTCATCGCTACAGTGGTGGCAAGGCATGATATCCTCTGTATACGTTTCAACTTACCTTTTGCTAACACTTGCTTGATCTTCGGCCACCATGCCAAGTTGTAATACCATTTCTTTTTATTGGGTTATTGAAGGTCTGACTATCGCATGAATAGAGGGAAACAAGTGTTCTCCATTGCCTGCCAAATTGCCAGAACATTGAACTCGCCTTAGATGTCATATAAAAATAGTTTTATTAGATTTAGTTGATTAATTTAAGGAAACTCTGAATATTGGTACAAATTGTATCAATACAATTGGTACAATTGGGCCGTACAATTATATAATATTATTCATAACTAAATTGTAATTAATATTATATAAATTTGCAAAACATTATTAGCGTTCCACCACCTTTTTCTTTACAAAAAGAGCACTGATTATATATCTATTATAAGGCTCTTATAATGCACCAAGAAAGGGTCGAAATGTGGGCTATGATATAAAATATTGCAGTCGATATTCATTTCAGATAAAGTAAAATTTTTGTTTGCCGCTCTAGTTTAAACATTGTGATTTATCGCTACAAACAAAATGAGTACTTTATTTAAAAATAATCTGAGGCAAAAAGCGTAAACTCAATCTGCATAGTTTGGATATAAATCCAAAATTATATACACTGTAATTTATTGTGGATTGATGGACATGGATTGACAGTATTGTATTTATGAAGTTCATATATGAAAATTGCAACTTATATTGTAACAAAGATTAGGACTGGTTAGAATCAAATTTTATAATACATATTTTCAATCTATCCGGCGTTATTTTTAAGCAGCACCAGCATAGAAAAACCCCCAAAAAATGAGGCGACGATGTGCTAAGGCCACTCCCGCGTTGTGTCGGTTTACTTCATGTTTAGGTGCATTACCTAACGAAAAAATAAAGCAAATTGCAAACATCTACTTAATATGTTGTTTTCCAGTGCAGCTCCTCGATTCCGCATTGTCTTTGATCTAGCCGCTGAATTCTGACCACAATGTGTCGATCTTTGCCATTAGAAATACTTTGCTGGAGTATTCAAATTTGGGTCCCTGGATTTTGCATTGCCTTGCACTGTCCTCACCGCTAGCATAAATGCATTCGTTACTGTATCATAGTAGTGTTCCTATAAAAATGATTTTTTTTATGGATTTAAGGCTTGTGATTGATTCGGCATACTCTGTTTTCCTTATTCCAGTAACCCCCATTATACTTGATGCTTTCTAATTCAATTTATAGGTTTAATTATCTTCAGCTCGGAATGTAGTAATATCTTGCGTAAGCAAGATGATATGTGCTACTTATGCCTTATGGACAAACACTAGTCAGCCAATGACAGAAGATCATTTGATAAACCTAAGCATACAGATTACAGGCGGTGCTCATTACAGGTGACCCATCTAAGGACAACGGTAACATTAGCCTAGCATTGTTCGCATATCGTCGTTCCCGATGAAATACCTCCTATGTGTTTATTTTTGTGATTTTCAAATTTTAGTGTTTTCTTATTAAATCCATCATTCTGCATCTATGTTTATTTGGTTATTGACACATAGGAAGTATTTCCCCGAGAGTCGTTACTACATCAGCATGCACTTGGTGGTAGACACTATTCCGAGTCAAATACCATTTGTAAACCATGGTCGGTAAAAAAAAACAATTTGATTTTGTTGGACACAATTGTCTACCAGTAATTCTCAACCTGTGTCGCGGCATTTTTGTGTGTTACGAAATTCTGAAAATGTGCCGCCAAATTTTAGATATAGATATGTTAGTCCAGTCAATAAACACATTATAGAATGCTTGAGATATGCGATAATTTATGACTTCGGGGATTTGTTAGGGATGGTTAGGAGGTAAACATACTAAAAGTCCTGAATCCTAGGAGGTGAGCATAACCGTGGAGAAGGCGAAGAAGAGACAACTTTTTAGTCTTTTG
>JASKGN010015805.1:0-12624 GCA_030556245.1 Falagria sp. GC000072 | reverse complement strand
CCAAAAATTAATTTAACTTTGCAGATATTAAAAACTTACCCTCTTGCATCCTGTTGCCAATATGGCGCATACAAACCACTAAATGCCGGAACAAAAACAACTTCTCCACCAGCTAATTGATCAGCTTCGTTCGCAATACTTTGAGTCCTTCCAAAATTTGGTAAAATATCTAAATTATCTCTCAACCAACTTAATGCCGCACCGGCAACAGCTACAGATCCTTCTAGAGCATAAACAGGATTAGCCTTAGGACCTAATTGATATGCGACGGTGGTTAATAATCCATGTTTGCTATCAACATGAGTATTTCCAGTATTATATAGAAGAAAACAACCCGTACCATAAGTAGCTTTAGCCTGGAAAAAAGAAAAAAATATTCTGCAACAAAAATTAATTTAAAATTATTTAAAACTTACCTGTCCACTTTTTAAACATTGTTGTCCAACTAAAGCAGACTGCTGATCACCTAAACATCCAGAAATAGGTATACCATCTAATGGTCCTCCTTTTACATGTCCATAAATCTCTGAACTAGATTTAATATCCGGTAACACCTTTCGATCGACATTAAAGAAATTCAAAAGCTTATTATCCCATTTCAAAGTTTCAATATTCATCAGCATAGTCCTGGAAGCATTTGTTGCATCAGTCACATGAATCCCTCCATCTTTCCCTCCAGTCAAATTCCAAATTATCCATGAATCCACATTTCCAAAACAAAGATTTCCTTCGTTTATACATTTTTGTACTCTGGGAACATTATCCTGCAACCACCTCAATTTCAAAGCGCTGAAATACGGCGAGAATGGCAATCCGCACAGCGGTTTCAAATAATTCTGATTCCTCGTCCTGTTTGGTACGGTATCCAAAAGTTGATCCACTGTAGAACTGGTTCTCATATCCTGCCAAACAATTGAATTGTGTAAGGGTTCCCCCGTTGTCTTGTCCCAAACAATAGTACTTTCTCTCTGATTAGTTATCCCAATGGCAACAATTTCATCAACGTTTCTCCCATACGAACGCAAATCTTGAACAACATTTTCAATACATACACGCACAGCTTCAAGAATTTCTATAGGATCCTGTTCAACCCATCCTTCCTGCGGATATATTTTCTTAAGTTCAACTTGATGTTGCGCTACTACAGTTGTTGTACCGGCTTCAAATAATATAAAGCGCGCGCTAGAAGTGCCTTCGTCAATAGCACCAACGAGCGGTGGCAGAACCACAGACTTGCGACGTGTGACGCTCATTTTTCTCAAATAAGTGCCGAGCATTTTAAAATCGAGGTGGAAACCGCCAAAGATACCAGATTGTCGTGTGAAAGTTTGCCGCGGACGTTATCTAACATTGTTGACCTTCGATCGAGTGCAGGCTTAATGACGCCAACTAATTGTATCGATGCTGTACGATCTCATAATAAACTAATTTAGTTTCAGTCGTATCAGTATCTAATTCGAGGATGAGAGTGTTGCAAGATTAACTTAGATTAATAAACTTTCAAAAGTATACCTTGATTTTACGAAACTTAGAAAATCTTGTTTTTCATTCATGAAATTTATTGTAAGTTTCATGAGTCATAATAAACACATTCATTAATTATAAACTTGTTTAACTACTTTTATATGAAAGTAATGTAAACAAATGTAACACAATTTATATTTACATCCAATGGAAAAATTAATCAATAGACGATGAAAAACATCCAGTTTTTGCTGATGAGTTAGTTATCAATAAAAATATTCCATGAAAATAGAAATTCTCCACTAGATAAACACAATTTTTCCTTACAAATATTTGTATTTGAAATTAAATACAGTTTATTGATTACTCTAGTTATTTTCCCTTTAGTCAATTAATTTCTAAAATAACAGTAAATACTTATACCTAACTACAAATAATAAAAAATTTTAACAATAGTATACACAAATTCTAAATTTAATTCAAGTGAAATATAAAAATAAGTAAAGTCTAGAACTGCATAGCAGTTAATATTAAAATGTAAACAAGAACTGAATAATGTAAACAGAACAAGTTTCTTCGTATAAATAAAGTGTTTCATTATTTGCAGTTTAGGATTCATCAGATTCTTGCGCATACCCGTAATCATCTTCAACGGGTATTTCATCAACAATATTAGATTCTTCCGCAAAAGTTTTACCTTCTAAATAAGACATAAAGAAGTTTTCGGCATCCTGTGGTGTATCAAATTTCATCTTTAATTTGCGCCAGTCATATCGCTCTTCTGCATATTCAACAGCTTCCCATTGTAATTCACATCCATCAGGCTATAATCAAAGTAAAAAAAATTAATTAACACACAATAACATTCATCAGATCAATAATTATGTTAATCTTGCAATTTGAATTGCTTAAAAACTAAATATAAAATTCATTCATACATCGGGTATTCTTTCCATGTTAGTGTTAACAGCTATCAACGTGTTACTCGCTGGGATTCCGGCATCGTTGCTAATGATAACACGCACACCTTCCATCTCCCGATCGTAAACAACCTCTGCAAGTCCTTGATCAATAACTGCAACCCATTCTTCACCAATTTGTTCATAAAGAGCACATTCACTCGAGAACATTATTGTTCTAAAATAAACAATGGCGATTAAACATAGTAAATATTAACAAATCTTTTCAAAATTAATTGCAAATAAAACAATTGTCAATTGATTATTTTATATTTCTAACAAACTCTTGGACACATAATTTACAAGAGAATAATTTACTTATAATAAAACGAATTAAACATAAAATCATATTTTGTTACTATGACGTCTTACCGTTCATCATCTTCCTCGTCGTATTCATCATCTTCATCATCCTTTTCTTCATCATCATCGGATACATTTTGTACAGGTCCTCCTGAAGCTTGACCTTCGGTAGCATCTTCGGGTGCTGAAGGAGAATTATTTATTTCTTTCACTGCAGCAATAGCTTTTTGCACAGCGGTGATAAAACTATGAGAAATTGCTTCGTTCTTAAATCGAGCTGCAAGCTGTTCAAGTGCGTGACCTTCCTCTCCATAGTTCATTCCAAACCAACTCCATGCGTTTGATGATAATGTAAATTCTTTGATATCTAAATCAGCTGTGATACGTTGATTCAAAACAATTTTATGGACAGCTTCTCTTCGTAACAAAAGCCTGTAGGTTTCTATTAAGAAAATAATTTAAATGTTAATAACTTATAATGATATCAAGATATTAAATAAAACTTACTATTTTTGGGATGATATAAGATTTTAATATTTCCTACACCTCGTTCTTTCCATTCTTTATTCCCAAACCGGTAAAGCTTCCCTCTTTCACTAAACAGAACTTCTTCATCTTCTTCTCCTGTTTTTACTTCGACTTCATCTGGCAAAGGAATAATGGGCTCGTAATGTGGATCATGTTCTGTATCATCATCGCCATCTTCTCCTTCACCTTCTTCAGTTTTAGAAGTATTCACTTTAGATTTCGCTCCAAAAACAGGAGCACCTGCTCCTAAACTAGCAAATGGATTTTCAGTACTTGCTTTGGGTTTACCAAAAGGCATATTATCCGAGCTAGCAGCCAAAGAAGCAAAAGTAACGTTGGATTCATCTGTATTAAAAGTTTTTGAACCAAATGTCGATGGAGATTCTGTCTTCTCCTCAGCTTTCTTTGCTATTTCGGCAAAACTAAAATTGGCAGATGGTGTCGATGTTTTAACACCTCCGAAAAGATTCCCACCAGTGAATGAACTAGTCATAGTACCCGCTCCACCAAACATGGTTCCACCTGTCGCCGATTTGGTTGTGGTAGGAGTTCCAGCAGAAACTGTATTAGTTGTAGGAGTTCCACCAAAAAGACTTCCCCCAGAGAATGGAATAGCTGCAGTCGAGTTTTTACCAAACAAATTTCCTCCCGAAAATGGCGATGCAGTCATTGCAGTTTGACCAAAAATACCACCTGTTGTTTGTGTTGGTGGTGTAGCAAACCCACCAAAAACAGATTTGGTAGTTGCAGTTGTAGTTTGTGGCAAAGTACCAGCAGTAGCAAAAGAGAAGGTAGAAGTGGTTGAAGGTGTTGAGACAATGGGTGAACTAGGTATTTTTGCAAAAGCAGCAGGTTTTAAGAGAAGATCTTTGATAGTATCTGGTTTAGTAGAACTGTCTGGGGCACTTGGTGTAACTGTCGTTGAAACATTAGAGGCAGGAGTAGTTTTTTCAGCTTTTGGAGTGCCAAATGTGGAACTTCCAGAACCAAATGGTGAGAAGCCAGAAGTATTACCGAAAGAAAAGCCAGTTTTATTATTAGTAGGTGTACCGAAAACACTTGTAGCGCTAGGTGTTCCACAAGAAAAGAATGAAGATTTGGAGCCTTTAGTTTCTTCAGCTTTTTCTTTCTGGCATTGTACACAAGTACAGTCAGTAAGCTGTCTATATGCCATATATTTACGTGGCAATTCTAATTTCAAAGCTTCTTTTTCTTCTTCTGATGTTACTAGAGTCTCACTAATAAATTCCACATCTGAATCGCTGCCTTCAAATTCAGTCTCTGAAAATTCAAAGAAAAGAGAACCCAAATGAACCAAAAACGAACCAAAGGAAAATTCGTACAAAACAATAAACGAATAAAACAATGAGTAAATAATGCAAGGCATGCAAGAAGTATTTGAAAGAATTTTAAATTGATAAGGGGTAAATTAATGTTGATGAAGAAAATATTCAACAAGTTATATTAACTTCAGTTCGGTTATTTATTAATAATTAAACAATTATTATATATTCTGTTATCACATGTTGCAAAATTCATCATTGATTTATTTTGTTAGCACATTAATAAACGAGATAGAAAACATGCAAACATTCAATCAGTATTCATTTATGCAAATTGTTCCCTTCATGTTGCCAAATATTGCATGGTTTTTTAATTTTGGAAATTATTAGCATTAGATATCAATAATGGTTATTTTACGAACGTCTATGCCAATAGGCTAATGCAACCACTGCAATAACCGCGATGCATGTGCCGGCAAACAATGAATTATAATCAATAGTAGTAATAATTGTTATCTTACCGTCGCCGATACGCTTAAGCGCGTCGTTGATGGCCTTCATAAATTCATCGGCCACTTCTGGTGTCTTGAAACGAAGACAGAAACTGCAATGCTCAATTTCACCTTCCGTAAAATCTGGTGCATGGAATAACCATGTTTTGTCATCTTTTTTTGTGTATTTAATTTCTTTTGTTAGAATATGATTCAAGCAAATCTTGTGTACTTGTTCTCGTCTCATTAGCACTCTGAAAATATATTTATTAAATATCTAATGGCATAAAAATACTATTAAACTTCACCCACCTTAACTTTTGTTCTTCTTTTTTAAACAAAATCTTCAAATCACCAATACCCCTTTCTTTCCATTCGCTAGCAGTATGTCGGTATAATTTCGCACGATGACAATACAAAACTTCCTCTTCTTCTTCTCCAGTAGTCACAACAATCTTATCAGGCAAAGGAATTACAGGCTTAAAGTAAACATTAGCTTCCTCTTCTTCATAATATGAATCATCTCCGCCTTCTTCTTCATTTTGTTGACCGGAACTTTGACGTCTTGGAGATTTCGGTGTAAATTCAAAACCAACTTTATGTGGCGATCCAAAAACTGTCTCTTCTTCTTCCTCTGGTGTTTCTTTGTTCTCAGTAGTATTTAATGAAAAAGAGAAACCAGCAGAAGCAGGACTTTCCAATTTTGCAAAAGAAAATAATGAAGGTTTCTGAGGAGTTGTAGTATTCGATGGCATGCCAAAGTTGAAAGAAAGACCGCCAGTTGATAAATCTACACCTTTTGGTTCAGATGAAGTACTCTTAGGTGCTACAGTATCATCCTTTGGACCTTCACAAGACAAACAATGAGTCTTGTCAGATTCATTTCTTGTATAACAAGATTTACACTCCCAAGATCCTACTTTAGGTTTAAATTGATCACCGAAACCAACTTTGGTAGTAGTATTGGTTGTTGTAGATACTGTAGAATCGGTTTCAGTTTGGCCCACATTTGTACTCTTCGCAGGCATACCAAAACTGAATGATAATCCACCAGTTGATAAATCGACACCTGTTAATGAAGAATTTTTAGTTGTAGCTGTTGGAGTAGCATTTTCAAAGCCTGGTTTAGAAAATTCACATGCAACACATTTCTGAGCAGCAACATCATTTCTAGTGTAACATTCTGTGCATTCCCATGAACCTTCCTGAGGTTTGAAAAGATTTCCAAATCCTGAAGTACCAGTAGTTGTAGAAGTAGGTTTCCCAGCAAAGGAAAATGAAGCACCACTTGTTTTTGGTTTAACACCGAAACAAAAGTTGTTATCATCAACAGTAGCTTTTGCAACAGCATCGTTCTTAGGAGTTTCACAAGCAGCACATCTTGATACTTTAGCACCATTAAGAACATAACAATTTTTGCATTCCCATTCGCCTGGTTTATTCTTGAAAGTATCACCAAAACCACCTTGAACTGGAGCAGTCGTTGGCTTACTATGTTTCTGTGGAGATGAGTTAGATTCAGAATCTATAATAGTATTGGTGTCATCCATTTGTCCTTGTATATCTCTAACTACATCTTCAAATCTTTGAAGAATATCTTCAGTCTTGAATCGAAGAGCAAAAGTTTCATTCGTAAACACACCCTCAGAGAAATCCTTAGCACCCCAAGTAACTGCGTTTTGTGATTTTGCTAATCTTGAGAAAGTCATACTTTTAAGAAGTTGATGATTACAACAAACTTTGTGGACTTGTTCACGCCTCATTACTAATCTTACAATATTGCCATCTTTAAGAATTTTCATTTGCCCAATTCCACGTTCCTTCCACTCTTTAGTGGTGGATTCAAATCGAAGTAATTTGCCTTTATGTTCAAACAAAACTTCAGCATTTTCTTCGCCTGTTTTAACTTGAATTAATTCAGGAAGAGGAATAACTGGTGTAAATTCAGCTGTAGGTACAAATTCTTCGACATTGTCGTCTTTACTAGGAGATTCAAGTTTAGAAGTATTTTCAGACTTTGAAGTTTCTGTGGTAGGTGTCTTAGATAATTTTGAAGAGAAAGTCTGAGCACTTGATCCAAACAAATTTTTAGGAGCTGGAGTAGATATAGTTTTAGTCTGATTTGTAGTTTGGGAAAAGGTGAATGGTTTATTGCTTGGAGTAGTTGTACTGGCAAAAGAAAAGCTTGCAAATGGACTTGCCACAGTTTTAATCGGTTCACTTGCACTAAGCTTCACAGCAGCTAAGATAACTTGTTGTTCGTCTTCCTTTGGCTTGAATGTTGGAGGAGATGTAAATGTAAATCCACCAAGACTAGAAGTCTTTGATGAATTAAGATTTGTAGTACTCATACTTGTGGAGACTGTATTATTTGCTGCGGAAGTTGCAGCATTTGCAAAAATTGTTACCATACCAGGTGTAGATAAATTCGAACTGCTTGGAACAGAAGCAGAACTTGATTGTTTGTCACTATTAGCTTTATTTAACATCTTGGATCTTTCAAACTCATGGAAGAATTTCTTACCCAATTCAGGTGTTTTGAATTGAACACAGAAAGTCTCTGTTACAACTTCTCCATCAGCAAAATCTTGAGCAGGCCAGATATATGCTTTCGCATTGTTAATCATTGGAGAAATAGTCATTTCCGAATCTAGGAAGTGATTAGCACAAATTTTGTGAACTTGATCACGACGCATGAGGATCCTGACTTTCCCAGTAGTTTTATCTTGTAAGATCTTCAATTCTCCAGCACCACGTTCTTTCCATTCCTTGTTAACATATCTAAATAATTTAGCTCGTTCCTTAAATAAGATGTTTTCATTCTCTTCACCAGTATTAACCGGTACTTCATCAGGAAGTGGAATAATTGGAACAAAATCTGGACATGGATCATGCTCTTCTTCACGGAAAAGTTCTCCTTCAGATTCCGCAGTTTTGTTGAAGCTATTATTCAGGGATTTTTCTATTTGTAATCCAAGAGCGCTATTGCTAGCTTTAGGTGGTGATTCTGGAAGTGCTGAATACACTGGAGGAGAAACATTAGATAAGATGCTTTGAGTTGAAACCACAAGTGGTGCTTGACTCAAAACTGATGGCGTAGTTGTCGTCATAGTGCTTGGAAGTGTTATTTGATAGTTGTGAACTTTGTTTCCTTTCAAATGTTGTGGAGGAATAGTAACAGATAGTATTGGTTGTTGAGTAACTGTTGTTTTCGGCAAAGGATCAGATGAAGTGATCACCACATTGTTTGGTGCTGCACGAGTTGTAGTTGGAGTAGAACTCATAGGTACTGATATGACTGGTGTATTATTTGTGCTTATAGTAGGCATTGAGAAAGTGGGCAAGGAGTTTTGGGTATTTGCAAGACCACCAAATGATAAGCCAGTAACTGGGGAAGCAGCTGATTGATCGAAAAGTTTTGTTGGTTGCGTAGAGAAATGTGGTTGTTGATATTGAGGACCTAAAAAGCTAGGTGGTTGTCCCATAACAGGAGGTGGAGCAGTAGCTGAATGTTGTTGTAAACCAGCTGAACCTAATTGTGGGTATCCTTGGAATAAATTCATTGTTGTTCTGTAGTCTGCTAAATGAGCTGCATCAATTGGATGTGTTGGTGGTGCTAAAACTCCTGAAATATTAACAATTAACAAATTAGTCCATGAATTAAAGTAACAAAAATAAAATTAATTTACCTGGAACTTGTGGTAATCCCATTCCAGGCATATTATAACCATACATAGGATATCCCAAAGGATACCCTGGACTTGAAGGATATCCCAAAGCATTTTGTACACTTTGATTCATCCTAGAAGAAACATTAGGATACATTGAAGAATTTAATGTTGAAGCAGCATGAACACTGGCAATTTCTGCAGCATAATCATCGTCGAAAACATATAAATCCTCTTCGCTTAATTCAGGTTTGCTTTTATTTGCACTCGCGCCAGATTCTTTATCCCTTTTCAATTCGGCAACTTCCTTTCTTAATTCATGTACCATATCATTCACATGCCTCAAACTATCAAGTTCAGCAACAGTCTTTTTAATATCCTTAACATCATCAACCATAATTTTCAACGTCTTCAATTCATTAATACTGGTAGCCAAATCTCCAACAGTCTCCCTGAATGATTTCAATTCTTCCGCGAGAAGTTTCTGCGCATCGATCATAAATTTATTTTGATCAATCAACCGATTCATAGCCATGTCTTTCGAAGCAGCGAGTTGTCGAATTTGAGCATCCAAACGCTCCGGACTTGGTCTAGCATCCCTTCTGGAACTATCCATGCGGAAAGGTGTGGAATGTATGTGACTTTGAGTGATATCGTGTCTATTGGTATAATTAAAGTGTTCACTTTCAATCGACGATACGTTATCATCCGACATCCCATCACATTCATTGCGGTTGTTATCAGGATCGATACGAGATAACAACCGTTCGATTTTTTCTATTTCAGTACCGAGAACTTCATTTAAAGGATGTTTTGGATCCATGCCTGGCATTCCTAATCGATCAAGAGTGAGATATAAAGAATCTCTTGCTTTAGTTAACAAAATAATATTCTGACTGCGCATTTCAGATGTTACATTTTCTTGTTTCAAGTTAGTTTCTTTATCAGCCATGGTTTTATAAATTTGTGCTTGATGGAATGAAGCGTAAGGATCCTTAACGTTCTTGAAATAATTCAAAGCTCTTTCGTAATCTTTCTTTTTCATTGCTTGTTTACCAAGGAACAATTTACCTTCGTTAATTGCCTGTTGAATTTGTTCTTGAGTTAAGTCTCTGGCTTTATAATCGAAAAGTCTGTTAGTTCCAAAAGAAATAGCTTCGTTCCTCTTGTATTTTTCAAGGAGATGCATGGCTGATTTCCAATATAGTTCAGCTCTGCCTTCGTTACCTTCAATTTCTGATTGTTTGGTAACTTTAGCTGTACGTTCAGTAAAGATTCTTGCTAATTGAACAATTAGTTTTGGATCTAATCCATGGTTTCCAACACATCGAATAGTTTCAATACCTCGAATCAAAGTCATTCTGGTTTCACTAACTTCGGTGTTGTAAAGGTTGTTAAACATTTTATAAGCACATTGCAGCCATTTGTCTTGATTCATCGTTCCTAAGAGATCAGTACAAGCAATTGGGAGAACATTGGGCTTTTCGGAATTGTAATAGACATTATGTTTTTGATCCTCGGAGTGAAATTTTGCACAAAGAATAGCAGCATATATAAAAGATTGGATGTCAAGAATATTAAGAGTTTCAGCAGCGCAGTTAGTTAAAGTTTTAATTGTATATTGTAAACCTGGGAAGACAGTACATTCAAAATCGGATAAATTGGTGTTGAGACCAAGCCAGATATGTTGATGAAGTGAATTAGGGAAAATAAGCTGCGCTGTTTTAGTGTATGCAAGTAAATCCTCATTTTCAGGTAAACGAATTTGGATTTCAAGTAAATTTTCAGTCAGGACAAAGTAGGAACTTTTAATTTTATTCTGATTCTCTCTGGTGATGAACAACTGCTTGAAAGTTTTCTCTCTCCATAATCCAGTGGTACCTTGATTCCCACGTTCAAGAATTGTCGATTTTCGATCTTGAGCTAAACTTTTTAACATGTTACCAGCTTGAGTACATCTGTAAGCACCCTCACGATGCCATCTTTGAACTTGTTGTTTGCAAGCAGTGGTTGCATGTTCTAACCATAAGCTATTTAAATCAGCTGGTTTAAAATGATAAGAAACAAATGACAAAGGAATACCAATTTGGCCAGCTTCACGATACTTAATCAGTTCTTTCTTCGCTTGTTTGTATAATAACGTTGCAAAATGCCAACAAAGTTGGCCAGTGTAATGTCGCCAAAACTCTTGAACCAATTGTTTCTGAGGACAAGCTGCTAACTTATCACTAGCTAGCTGCATAGTTTGATCGAAAGCAAGAACTAAAGGCGTATAGTCGATTATTCTCGTGCGTTCATTCAAACTAAGAGCTACTAGTTTCTCCCAAACTGAGACGTACATCATCCAAAACTCCCATGTAAGTACATTGTTTGTACTACGATAGATACCCAGAACCTCGACGACTGCTTCATACCATTTAACATTGTTAAGAAAAACGTCGAGATTCTTTTGTTCGATGTCGTATGCATGGGTGTAGGCATCACGAGTGCGTTTGTTTTGAACAAGATGACGAAGTAATCGGACTCTGATGTCTACATCCAATGGCCGGGATTCTAATTCGACTAAGAGTAGATTTGTAACATCACTGGGGTCTTTACTTGCTGCAGCAATCAGACGTTCTTTAAGGTGAAATATTACTGGATTATTGGGGTCGATTTTGTTGGCTTTATCGCAGTAGTAACGAGCCACTGTTGGATCAAAGTGACTTTGTTCTTTTGCCATTAATTCACATACTATAAGACAAAACAATTTGATAATTATATAAATTATATTGTTTATGAAGTATATAGTTTTGAAGATAGAAATGATTTTACTTACTTTTAAGGATCAAATTGTTTTGTTTTGAATCAAGTTCCAAGCTGATCTTGTAAGCTTCAAGGGCTTGTGTCGCCTTGTTTAATTTTTCAAGAGTTTTACCAAGCATGTTTTGACCTTCTGCAGATGATGGTTTTTCATTTAAATAGATGGTGAGATATCGATGTGCTTGTTCAAATTCTCCTATTTTATAATACAACTTGGCAAACGCAAGACCGCGTAGATTTCGCTAAATGAAACAAAAGAAAAAGTTTTAAAAGATTTGATTGTAATAAAAAAAGAATACAGGGAATTATTGGAACAGGAACATATGTATGAATGCATATTATTTCAAATTCATTTAATATGCATTATATTTATAGCTCCGTTGCGAAGGTCTCAACATAAAAATTTCGTCATGATGTATAAAGTGAGGTTATGTTAAAATAACTCATGCAAAGAATAATATTGCACAATTATTAGCTGTAAATATAAAAAATCCTGTTCAATATTATTCTCTTCATATGTAATGATTGTAACATAAAAATTTGCGAGTTGCTAAAATCTACAGAGAAATAAAAGTTGGCAAAATCATCAAACAAAATGGAAGCAATTTAGGCGCTAATTGTTTTACGCATAGATCATATTACAAGAAAGAATAAACCAATTTGTAAAACAAATAGAATTAATTACGATTTAGATCAATTCTAAAAAACCAAAATTTTGAGATTTAAAAGACTAAATTGATAAGGAAAACGTGGATAACGCATGGCGATCGCCGGTTTATGTTAATGAACATCAAACGAATCAACCGCAACGGCCTTCATGAAATCGTCATAAAAAATTGTACTTACTTCCACCTCGCTGTTTGTTTTCTTGAGGCACTTATCGACATGTCGATCAACTTCCAACTTTGTGTTGAACATTTCTGAGCGATCCACATAAACAAATTAATATTAAACACTTATAACACTTGTAATCAGCCCGACCCAGAATGTACTTAACCGTTTTTCTTCTGAATTGGACTCGAGCGACAGTTGAAGGTAGCGGAGAGTAACGAAACTTTTTCGTTGTTGGAACAAGCGCGCGCATTTTTCAGCTGGAAAGGAGGGCGCTTGATCTAAAACATTTGAA
>JASKGN010015793.1:0-23631 GCA_030556245.1 Falagria sp. GC000072 | reverse complement strand
ATAATAATTAATTAATTTACTTGAAATATCATTAATTATGTTTAAAAATGATGCTGAATAGGTTCTCTCAGCTTAAATTTTCATTATTTTGTTTAATTAAGCGAGAATTTGTTATTAAAAATTTCGTATGTTGAGGTTAAATGGCTATATCTAATAAAATGATAAAAATGTACTTAAATAGCATTATTTCATCCTAAATGTTTATAAGACTTGTTATTTACATTTAGTTTTTGTATATGTTTACTTTCTACTATGTGTACCTGTTTGTAGTTAAGTGGAATTGTGAAGCAAATTCAGGGTGCCGAGCATCACATCCACTTGCATCACAATTCTCTTGATTTTATGTAAAATATAGAAAATTATGTTATAAGATTATAGCAAATTGATAATCTAATGATTTTGTGTTTCTGATAACAAGCAATTGTTAATTATAAGAAGCTATGGGTGTAGGGCATCATGGTATATGAATGCCGAAGCTCTTGTAGCAACATGTATGAATATTTATTTAAATATAGTGTATATCAAAAAAATAAAACTATCTTTAATTGTACTTGTTGTTTTCTATTGAAAATTATGCATTTAACAAGCTATGCTTTATAATTAGGGAATGAAACTTTGTCCGAAGCATATACATATGTTTTACTGAAAAAATTGCTAAGGAAAACATTGGAAATGTGTAGTTTTACTAAATTTCAGCCTTGCAGTTGTTATTCATAAAGCATTTTATCATATTTTGAAAATTGGCTTTGCAAAATACAATTCAAATGTTTGAGTCTACGTAGGCAATGGGCAACACATTGGATCCAAACTTTCCCTAGAAAATTGCTCAGGTATCCTTGGAATCATAATATTTCACAAGGAAATGGGAAATTTCATAATATTGCAATGAAATTTGAATCAAAATAAGCATAGGAAAGGGAGACATATTAATAAAATTTAATCGATCGCTTAGCTTTCGTGTAATTTCGCTTGAGAATGACATTCTGTGATTCACCTTACTACAGCAAACTAAGCATCGAATCATAAATACTTGTTTCAACAATAACAATATATAAGAAGCATTCGTTCCCCCGCACACTTTGTTCATTATATTTGTTGAATACCAGTCAAAGTGATAGCTGTCGCTTGACGTTGTGCTTTACTATCGTTTTGAAATTACAAATACACCTCGACAAAGCTACTAGTCGAAGAGTCAAATTCTTCGTGAAAAACATCATTCCCAGCTCGTAAATCTTTCGTTGGAATACACAGATTAATCTCCAGGATGAAGTTTCAATATAAGGAAGAACATCCTTTCGAGAAGAGGAAAACCGAAGGCGAGAAGATCCGCAGGAAGTATCCTGATCGTGTGCCAGTAAGTAAAAACAAAAGGATTGACCTAGAAATGGGAAAAATCTCTTTGCATTTTGGTTTGTTATTGCGCAATACATTGATACTAATGTAATTACTGCTAGGATTCATGTAAAATTGAAATTGTTTATGGAATTGACGAATTGTTAAATTTGTCCAACTGCGACGCAAAAACAAAGACATATTGCGTATTAATTATAAAGGACATTCATGATTAGGCATTTCTACAAGGAATATCATGAATTGACTATACAATTATCATGTTTATTTCCGTCTTAGTAGTTGTTCTAAAGGTAGAATTAATAAAAATCCGAGATTGTATTGTTTTCGATTGCACCACAAAATGGCGGCTCATTTACATATTGTTTATGTGTTGAGACACGAGTTGTGTTTACGTGAGATTATGTGGATGTGTGCATGAGCACGTTCATTGCTTTTGTTGCACAACATAACTTGGAACAGCTGATGGAGTTGAGAATTTTATTCTTAGCTCTACACAAGGAAAACATGATCCTAAATTTAGGTTTGCGTTTAATATAATAAATTATCTTTTATTTACTCATTAGGCTTGGTTTATGAACATATAAACGTATAGTATTAAGTTTTTGTAATTGTCTTTTATTGTGAAATATGTGGCATTGAAAACTATGTGTTATGTAAATTGTTTCAATTTCAAATTGTTTCTAGGTAATTGTAGAGAAGGCACCCAAGGCTAGGATTGGTGATTTGGACAAGAAGAAGTACTTGGTTCCTTCTGACTTGACTGTGGGACAGTTTTACTTCTTAATCCGGAAAAGAATTCACTTACGTCCTGAGGATGCTTTGTTTTTCTTTGTTAACAATGTCATTCCGCCCACATCAGCAACCATGGGCACTTTGTATCAGGTAAATCACTCTGCCTAATAATGAGTGGAGAAATATTAATTGTTTTGCTTTTAGGAACATCATGAAGAAGATTTCTTCCTGTACATAGCATACTCAGATGAAAATGTCTATGGACAGGGAAACTAGAAGAAAATCTGCGTAAGGGTTGCGTCAAGAAGAAGAAAGAGGAACGGTTCAGCTTCTCTTCGTTTTTCCTCTTTTCCTCCGCGTGTTATACTTATAAAAAATTTTACCACCAATTTTACATCAGGTATATTAAACATCTGGTAGCATTGGAATTCAATTAATTCTTCTTTTATTATTAATGTAATAAGAATTAAGAAATCTCTTCTACATCGAAGGAGAGAATCTCTATAAATACATTATCTAATCTAACTAACTAATTCTGTTTTATTACGCCGTTTTTTTTATTTAAAAAAACGATTGAAGTAGCAGCAACAACAACATGCTTTTAATTGTAAAGTTTGGCAGGCAAACTTTGATCCATGACATGTTGTTTTAGTTATAAATTTATTTAAGTTCCAATTCAAAGAAGGATGGTGTGTAAAGTTAGCTTTTAGAATAATGTTAGAAGTATCTACATCGTAAGAAAGTTTATGTTAATTTGGAAGAAATTTAGCTCATCAAGAAATAAAATTTAAATGCTTAGAATACTACTAGGAAGTTAGTTGATAGTTTAAGCCCTAACTTTTAAGTTATCTATTCAAAGATTGTAATTGTGATGAGGAATATAAAAGATATCTGTATTATTTACACAAGATGCATTTTAATTTAATGTTTACTAGCAGTCCCATCAGCAGTACTTCCTTGAGCAGGAGTTTCAACCTTCGAAAGTTCAGGAGTCGTTCCCTTTTCTTTGTCCTTCTCCTGTTGTTGCTCTAAAGATTTCCCCATCTCCATTCTCATTTTGTCAACCATGACGCTAGTAGCATCGACTGCAGGTGCAGCAGGTCCATGACTAGCTTTCAGGTTCTTCGGAGATTTCTCAGGACTCGCTTCATCCCCAATTTTAATATGTTTCATCTTCTTCTTCTTAGCAATACCAGTATAATTCTTCCCCACAAGTTTCTCCACTACATTCCTAACTTTCTTCAACTCGAACAGCGTCTTCTTAATGAAGATCATCTGATCTTCAAAGTTTTCTTTGGAGAATTCGACAGGAACACCTTTTCTTGCACACATTTGCTTGTACATGTTCCACATACTCACTTTGACTCCAATCAATTCCATTTGTTTCTTCTCAGTGATGTCTTTGATTTCCGTCACGATGCTTTCCCATTGCAAAGCTCGACTTCTTGCACGATCATGTCGAACAATCAATTCCACTAATTGACTGTTTAACATCATTATTGCCAAGTCGTTTTCATCCAACAATTGACTCTGAAAAGAAAAAGGATTTCAGAAGGGGTTGATTCCTATTTGTCCCTTACATATTCCATTTTTGCCTGATCCAATTCGTCCATGTCTCGAGCTCTTTGCTCAGAAACTTGATCCTTGGTCTCCATCAATACCACGTGCCTCTTAATCACATCATTAATGACTTTATAATGCAACATATCGCTTTGGACAACTCTATTCAAAAACTCTTCATAGATCCTGTACTCTTTAGTTTTCTGGTCTAACTTTTGCTTCACATCAGTGAGAAGCTTTTGTTGTTTAATTGCATCTTCCAACATTCGAATTCTTTGCTCCTGCATGATTTTTTCCTCGATAATTTTGCGACGAGCTCGTTTTCTTTTATCTTCGTTTTCCATTACAAACTAAAAGAATTTCAGAACAATCAGAGAATGCATTACAGTCACAGAATAAGTACCTGCTCAAATTTGATGAAACTGTGCCTTAAATTCTCTTCCTTCTGCTGCAATTCGTTCCATTTCTGATTGTTAAGTTCATATTCCACTGCTGCTTTGTTCCTAGTCATTTTTAAATAATCTGTGACATTTTTCAACTCTCTTTTTGCACAAACCCATTCCAGATCTATGGAATTGGATGGTTTGTCCCAAACTGGAGCAGCCCTATATATATGATAATGTTTGAATTAATAATTTTAATGCCTATATTTGCTCTCCAACATACAATTCACAAATGTCCACTTGTTTGGACATTCGATAATCCAATTCTGTCTTCTCCGGAGGGAGAGTTGGATAAGTTGGTTGTAAAATCAACTTCATCGGTTTAAAGTTTAAGTTCTCCATACTGATTAAAATGATTTTAAAACTTTGTAAAATAATTGCCAAAAGACTTCTGTCTTATCAAAGATGCAAATCTTGTCACTGCAAGATTATCTTTGTAGTCAATCAATCAAAAGGAAACAAAATAATTATTGACTAAATAAATCCTGTAGTCATAGTATCAGAAATTTTCATAAGTTTAAAACTAATGAGATGTGTTTAAAACACCTTGTAGAAATAGGAAAGTCACCAAAGTTTAATTAATCTCAGCAGGAGAAATCACCAAAAGCAGCATGGGCGTTGGTTGACCATCAATCCAAATAAAAACAAACAAACCGTTATTAAATTATTAAACAATTAAAATGTGAATTCGAATTACCAGACGAATGACACCATCGCATCCTCATTGTAGTTGCTTCAGTCGCATCGTTACCATTATAAATCTTAGCTCAATGATAATAAATTCATTAAGGTGACCTAAAACAATAACCATACGAGTTTCTACTTCGAGTGGTGATGACAGTGGGTTATATTATAATTTGCTCTTTCCAGGTATATTTCATTAAGCAATTATGCCTTCCTTACGCAAGAGGGTTTCAAGTTACCTGAGACAATTTAGCTTCCACAATGAACCACGGGACAAACATGTCAACTTTATTGAAAATACATTTATTAATAAATACTTACAAGGGTATGCTTGGTTTTAAATCTAGTAGTGTTATTCTACATATAATTTTGATAAATTCTTTAGAGAAATATGTATAAGAGAAGGTCCAACAATTTACCATGGAAAAATGCCATCAGATCTTCCTTCTTATGAACTTGGAGTATACAAGACTGGCCCAGACACAATCGCAGGATGTTTCTCAGGCCCAGATGGAGGTCTGACAGCAGTGAAGCGTAAAGAAAAGCACCTTTCTTTAGGGGAAAATGACATTGACTTTATTGATACTCAGGATGATCAAACAGGTGAGATTCAAAGCAAGAAGAAAATGAATGTTGCCTAATATTCTACACTAATTTTAAATTATTCATTAACATGAAAGGGTATCATCTTTCTTTCTTAGTCTATGATTCTGTCCCTTTGTTATTGTTATAGAGGTGGAGGTAATTAAAGAAAGCTCGACGAAGGAACAGCCTAAGACAAAAACTGGTATTTTGGACAACAGTACAATGGTTATTAAAATGGCAGGACAGGAGTATTTTGTTACAAATAAACAGAAACAAAGATCACATAGCAAGTCCCATTCGTTAGGTAGCTTAAAAGATTTTGATATTGAGATTGATAAAACCCGATGCTATAGAAACAATAACAATGAGGTTTCTGATAGAAATACTTTGGAGACTACAAAATGCACCAGGAAACAAGATGCAATTCAAAACATTGATCATTGTGATAAGAATACAAGTAAGAGTGTAGATAGACAACAGGGGAATGTTGAAACAAATTGTGATAATAATAATTTAAGTATTAGAAATGCACATGAGGAGGAAAGTAAAATAACAATTGAGAATCAATTGCATGATGATAATCACAATAAACAGGAGTCAAGTCTAAGACAAGAGGGTGATTCTAGTCAGAGAAATTCCGTGTCTGATAGGGGTGATTGTAGAGCCTTACACAAGAAAATAGAAAACACTAGAAATGTGGAGAGTGTTAAAGAAAAGAAGAAAAACAATGAAACAACACAGGGTAATTACGGCCTAGCCAAATCGAAAAGCGAAGGGAATCCGTTTAGACATCAAGCTAAAGTACGCGAAGGACGAATTCGACAACTTGCTGAACGACCCAGCAGTTAGTAATTGCAATTACTTTGAGCATTGAAACTTTTTTGTTTTTTGCATCTTGGAGTAATGATTTGTTTCGTTGTTTGTGTCTTGCCAAGTTATTGTGTTGTTTTTGCTTTTGTCTCTTTGTATATATTAGTGATTAGTGTTGTTGCATTTTGATAAGCTGCATTTTCAGTAATAAACTGCAAATTAAATTAATTAAATATTACAGGTGCCAATGTAACGACTAGTCAACAACAAGCAATCCAAACAGGACAACGTTTCGATCCCAAACTTCCTCCAGAGTGGAATAGGAAATCCGATTTTGTTTATGGAATTTCGGATTCTTTATATGACAAAAACCTCTGTACGAAAGTGAAAAATGGCAATCCTGTGGCTGATTGTTTTGGGATTATTACAAGAGCCGATTCAGCAATTTTAGCTGTGGCTGATGGCGTTAATTGGGGTAAGAAAAGTTCTTTTGTCTGCTGTAATTTTCTCATTTGGGCTTTTGTAGGAGAGAAAGCTGCTATAGCAGCAAAATCGGCAGTCCACGGATGTCTGCACTATTTAAACAAAACAATCTTCTTGGATACAGGTCCTTTCAATAACCTAATCAACAAATCAGGGGAAGGATCAACTGCGGAATCAAAAGAGACGCCAATTCATGAATTTCGAACTGCCAATACCAGAGATGTTTTGGTGTGTTTGCTTCGAGCATTTAATTGTGCACACGATCTCATTCTAGAAAACAATGGCATGTTGACAACTCTAACTGTTGCCATCGTTCTTCCTTTGAAGAATACCTCACCAGGAACTCATGTCGTTTGCGTTTGTAATGTTGGAGACAGTTTGGCTTACGTGTATTCGCAAAGCCATGGGATTCGTGAATTGACGAAAGGATCGCATGATATCACATCGAATCGCGATATGAGAGATGCTCTAGGAGCCCTAGGTCCAGTGGACGGAATCAAACCAGAATTAAGTAATTTAACTCTCAGCATAACAACAATACAAACTGGGGATATTGTAATGGTAGCTTCGGATGGTCTGACTGACAATTTCGATCCTACAGTGTGCAAGTTTGCAGTGAATACTGAAGTGAAACCTAGTCGTAAACCTAGCACGAGTACATCACATCCGAGCACATCTTCTCATCATGTCCCTCAAAAGCCTCCAAGAAAGAACAACAAGAAAATACCATCTGATATAATCCGACCATCAGCTTCTACTGCTTCCAATCGTTGTTCAACATCTTCATCTAGGCAACTCGCCAACGAACAAATCAACAAATCGAAAACTCTCGAAAACAAATCTTCAAGTTCTAACAATCCGTTAGTTGCTCAATTCCTCAAAGATAATCCGATCCAGAAATCTTCCAGCACATCAAATGCTGTAGCTGATCAATCGAAGAAACCTGCTGCTACTCCTGCCCCAAAAGGTTTTGCATTGTTACGAAGTAAAACTGCCTTAGATTTTCGCTCTCAGAATCAAAAAGTCAACATTCCCAGAAACCCTGAAGGATTACCTTATATCACGCCTGTACAGAAGTATGAAATTACTCTATTGTTGATTGAGGATATCCTAAAGAAAGGAATTTCTGGCAAGGAACATCAAACAGTTACAGCGAAGAAGCTCTGTGAGAATTTGGTCAGTTTCACTATGAGTATCACGAATGCTAAACGAAGAACCCTGGAGGACAATGATTTGTATTATAATAATCAGAACGGAGTCCTCGTGGAAGCTTCCAATCAGGAGAAGAAAATTCGAAGGAAGAGGGCTTTGGAGCGAGTGCAGAATCTTCCTGGAAAGTTGGATCATGTCACTGTTGTTGCTTGCAACGTTGGGAATCGTTGCTATTCAAATGTTTAGAGAAACCTCGTATGCTTGTACATCACATATTATAATCTTTGTAAGGAAGGAATTTATTAATGAGATATATGAAGAAATTATTTATGTAGCTGTAAGTCGAAAATATATAAATTTTGTAATTACTTCTAAGCTAGGATAAAGATGCAACCTAAGAAAATACTTTATACTAAAGTACCACTGCAATTTCAAGTATAATACTCGTGAAAATTTTAATAATCCAATTGGTATTAATTTTTGTTGTCTATTTGTTTATGACTGTAACTGAAATTGTGTTGTTTTATAACTCTCTGTGGTGTTGTTGATTGATTGATTCTAATTATTTAATTAATAACGAATAAATCTATTATATTTAGATATGAACAATCAAAACTTGTTATACTATGTTCTAATTTAAATTGTTTAATTTAAAAGTTGAATTTGAATTTTCTTCAAAAAGATTGATTTAAGTTAGGCAACACATTATACAAATCTCCAACAATAACCCCTTGTGAGTACTTTAGAATTCTTCATAAATTACTCAAAGCAACTAATAATTAAGGGTAAAAATATAATTGAAACATTATTACGATTTGTGCACATAATGGTGGATTACGAAAGTACAGGGCTAATGTCCGTAAGTGTTCTTAAATCATTGCTGTTTGCACATTACAACTAACACTCTTCATGTAAGTTTTTGTTTTTAATTAGTTTACATTTTGTTAAAGCAAATTCAAGCTTTGATTGCTCCTCCAATTAGCGATGAAAAAGCCTCCAGTGCAATAGCACGAACAAAAAACAAGCATCCTTACTTTAAACGACATGGAAAAGGACACAATCATGATCTTTGTGATAGCTGCAACGAAGGGGGTGACTTGATATGCTGTGATAAGTGCCCATCAAGTTTTCACCTAACATGCCAGTAAGTCTGAGTAGTTCAGGCATTGTAGATAATGATAAGATAATGAAATAATGTTCATTCCTAGTGATCCACCTTTGGAGGAGGAAGATATACCAGCAGGTGAATGGTTGTGTCATAGATGCAAAGTGCTTAATGCGAAATCAAAGAAGAAATCAAGAACTAATAGTACTGAATCTAGGGAGAAGGAATCTAGAAATAATTTATTGGACATTCTAATTGAAGCAGCTAGCTTATCAAATCCCAAACAATTTGAATTGCCACCACAGATGTTTGAACCATGCATATTCCCAGGAACAGACAAAAGTTATACTTTTTAACAATTATTGTAGTTTGCTAATGAAATTAATTATAATATTTTTTAGTTGATTGCAAGAAGAAGGGCTCTTCATCACAAGTAACATCATTACCAAGTGAGAAGCAAGATTCCAAACTGGATCTGGCATTTTCCAAGTGTTACATATGTTCGAAAACATGCAGAGTTGGAGTACTGGTAGCATGTGATTTTTGTTCGCTATACTTTCATTTGGATTGTCTAGATCCTCCACTTACAACACCCCCTACAGATCGGTGGATGTGTCCCAATCATGTGGAACATTTTCTTGACACTCAAATGTTGACTTCCGCCTCAGCCACAGAACGCAATAGTTTATGGTTGAAATTTGCCAATAATCCGGTCGATCAGGATTCCATTAAACTGCAATTCTTTCGAAGAATTAATCGGAAGAATCCACCTTTTCGATACAAAATAAAATTGGGGAAAAGATTGCGGATACAGGTGCCAGATATTGTAAAGTATCATTATAAATGTCCGATCAGTCTGCTTCCGTCATTGAGGGATGTTTTGAGACTGAGCACTGCTTTGAATCGCGAGGAAAAGGAATGGATCAATGATGAGCATAAAAGGCAACTTGAGGAAAAGTATAACATTAATTATGAAAGGCTGAAGGAAGGCACAAAAATTGAGGAGGGCGATTCTATCAAATTGAACGAAGACGTGGAAATTGATGAGACGAATTCAATGATCATGGACTGCGAGAATAACAGTACCATTGAACAAATTGACGAAGAACTGATGGCCAAGATTAAAGTTTCAAATGTGTTTCTTCTAAATGACGAATGCGCTGGATTCTTAGACGAAGTGCTCAGAGAAAACGAGACACGAGAACGACTGTTGAAGGAGGAAACACGAAAAAAGTGCGAAGATATCGAAGCGAAAAATGAAGACAAGATTGAAAATGTTAAGAACCTTGAGGACACAGAGAAAGTTAGTTTAAATACCAATGGTACAGACAAAGATGCTCTCAGTATTAAACAAGTATCCGATTGTCCGAAAATTGAGAAGAAGGAAAGGGACGTTTGTTGGAAGAATCACTTCGACTTTGTTGATGTGCACGACGGTAAAGTTTAAATTTGTATATCTTTTGTTTTTATTTCTATTCAAGTGGGCTATGCTCACATTTTTAAATGTTGTGGTGACTAACAGATTTATTGATTCCATAGTTGAACGAGAACTTCAACAGTTGGATGAAGACGTTTTGAAATTTCTGGCACTTCAACGTATTCAACAGATCATTCAATCAGGCAATATCTTCGAAGACGGTGTTCATAATTCTCCAATTAGTAATCCTGCAGCAAATAACATCCAAATGCCATTGCCAAGTCAGTTGTTAGCAGCTGCCGATATTGATAGGTAAATTCTAAACTTTTTAGTTGACTAATTGACAATAATTTGCTTTTGTTTGTTTGCAAGGATTGCCAAGATGTTTGCGAATCCCAAAACTAGACCCAGACCTACTAGATCAACTTTCACAACATCGCATTCTCCCAATTTAGGAAACCTCAGAGCGAGGGCAATGCTGTGTCCCGTAGTATCGAAATACTTTTACAATGTCCGGAATAATGACGGCACAGAGGTGCGACATGACGCTAGTTTCATGGGATACAGACCCACAGTCTCGTCCAGATTCCCAGAAGCATTTTCAATGCGTTACAGGAGTTTGATCATTGGAAGTGGAGCGGGATCCCAATTACAGTTAGATACTTATGGACATTGCAATCACGTCTCCCCAAAACATGCTGTGATATTCTATGACGAAGTATGAAATGGAATGCGTAATATTTTCATTACTAACGTGCTCCTTTTTTTAGCATACAAAGCAGTATGAACTTTTAAATTATTCAATGCATGGATCTTATGTGAACAACGTCCTCTTCTGCAATCATATAGCGGAACGCCCAATCAAATCAAATATAAATCGCAATCCAGATTTGGATAAGAATGTTAGGGACATTATGGATAAAAGAAAACGTGGTTCCAGACGCGCTAACACACTCGGAGCGGGTCCTTGTGCACCTGCTCCAAGTGTGTTGGGAGTTTTTGAAGCAGCCAAAATGATTGCTGCCGAGGCTCCAAACGGTCATGAATGTGCTTGCGCTTGTACTAATGTCCCCTCGCTTGCTGCTAAACATTTGAACGACTCGCCAGGACAGAACGAAAGCAATTCTACTGCCTGGGAAGGATCTGCTATCCTGTTACATGGATCACTGTTACGTTTCGGATGCATTTCCTTCGTATTTTCCATTGTTGATTGTGCTACTGTTTAGTTGTAACAATAGTCTGTAATTCATACTTTTAGAATACCAGTGGACTGCGGTGGACTTTCAATAATTTAAATTTCGCTCCAAATCGCCATCTATGTTTAATGATCATGATTTATTTGTACATTGGCTTAAATTTTAATCATTTATTAAGTGTTTAATTGCTACGTATAATTAAAGGTGTAAGACGTAAAGGAATTTGTAATATATAATCATTAATATTAATACCATTTAGGATTGTGGATTGGAAGATTTTCTTTTGTCTACCATAAATTAACCTATAAGTAATCTTGAGAGTAACGAAGGCAGCAATATCAACATAAATTTGATCTGTTTTTGTTTAACAATGCCTAAACCAGCTACAACTCCTAAAGCAACTCCGAAAAACAAGAAGTTAAAAAGTATTACATGTTTAAATCTTTTCTCATTCGCTTGGTTCATTTTGATTGTTCTTTGTTTTTAGACCGTGCAAGGCTTCTGAAGGCTGCACAAACAGCAATTGTATCAGCAACACCTGAACCTCTTACGCATGAAGAAGCTCAGAAGATGGTGCAAGTCGAAGTAAATGGCATTGCATTAAGAATTAATATCAATGACACTCTTCAAATAATTGCCAAATCCGACTTTGTCAAGGACAGTGATGATGTTGAAATTAAAGAAGAGAAAGAAGAAAAGTTTCCTTTGCCTGAGCCTTCTTATAAAGAACTTCCTGGGTATCAAATATGTGATGCTCCACCTAGACCTAATGCTTACATCAGGTTTATTGAGAAAAGTGTTGAAGAACTGGATGGTGAAGTGGAATATGATGTCGATGAAGAAGACACCGCTTGGCTGAGTATTGTTAACAAAATGAGAGTAGAGTCAGGGTTATCAACAGTTTCAGTAGATAGTTTGGAGCTTCTAATGGACCGCTTGGAAAAGGAATCTTACTTTCAAGCAACTGCTAACGGACAGACAGGATCCGTTGTGGACGATGATGCAGTTTGTTGCATATGTATGGATGGAGAATGCCAGAACACAAATGTTATACTATTTTGTGATATGTGCAATCTGGCAGTGCATCAGGATTGTTATGGGGTGCCATACATTCCCGAAGGACAATGGCTTTGTAGAAGGTAATTAAATGTTGAGAATTTGACTTAACATCATAATTAATGATTTTTTTCTTTTAGGTGTTTGCAGTCGCCCTCTAGGGCTGTGGACTGTGTTCTATGTCCCAATCAAGGAGGAGCATTCAAACAGACAGATAAGGGACTTTGGGCGCACGTAGTTTGCGCCTTGTGGATTCCAGAAGTTCGTTTTATGAACACGGTGTTTCTTGAGCCCATCGACTCGATCGAAATGATTCCTCCAGCTCGTTGGAGGCTTATTTGTTACATTTGTAAACAGAAGAACGTGGGGGCTTGCATTCAGTGCCACAAGAATAACTGCTACTCTGCTTTTCACGTAACTTGCGCTCAATCCGCTGGCCTCTATATGAAAATGGATACTGTTAAGGAGAGCGGAGGAGAATCGCAACCTGTTTTAGTTCAAAAAATAGCCTATTGTGATGCGCATACCCCTTCGGATTTTAACGATGATAAGAAAGAAGAACTGAGACTGAAGATGAAGGCTGCGAGGAAGATGCTTGCCAAGAAGCGAGGGACGGTTCCAGTTATATTGATTCCGACAATTCCCACTGATCGCATCCAAGAGATTGGTTCTCTAGTATCTATTCAGAAAAAGTCGCAGTTTATACAAAAACTTATCGGTTACTGGACTCTAAAAAGGCAATACAGAAACGGAGTGCCGTTGCTGAGGAGATTGCAAAGTGCCCAGGGTGGTACGAGGGATTCAAACACAAGCAATGTGGACACAATTGAACTCTGCAGACAATTGAAGTATTGGCAGTGCTTGAGGCAAGACTTGGAACGTGCCCGACTGCTTTGTGAATTAGTTAGGAAAAGGGAAAAACTTAAGCTGGAGTTTATCAAAGCCACTGAACGTTGTTGGAGTGTTCAATTTAAACCACTCCAGACAAGTCTTTCTAAACTCTTAGCTTTAATTGCTTCTAAAGACACGAATGAGATTTTCACAGAGCCAGTGGACTTGGAGGAAGTTCCAGATTACATCACCGTCGTTTCGCATCCCATGGATCTTAGTACCATGCAAAGAAAATTGGAGGATGGGGAGTATGAGTCTATCGATTCTATGGAGAAAGACTTTGAACGCATGATAAATAATTGCTTCGAGTATAACGACAAGGATACCGTATTCTACAAAGCTGCTGTTAAGATGAGAGACCATGGGGCTGCTCTTTTTAAACAAGCTAGAAAAGATCTTGAAGATGCAGGCCTATTACCTAATCACATGATTACTAAGCGCAAAGAAAAGGGCACGGAAATAGTGGGAAAAAATCATTTCATTGAAAAGCCCATCAAAGATTTTATTCTCGAAGAAGGCGAATCTTTGGGCACTCTATTGCAAAGTGAGTACGAAGCCCTAAAAGGAAAGACAGGGCCGGAAATTAAAGCGAAACTGGAAGCTTTGCTTAGTAAAAGTCAAAGCATTAAACATAATCTACAGAGAGCCAAGTTCGTTAGATTATTCAGGTCGGAATTACAAAGAGTTAAAAGGCTAATGAATCAGCCATTTAATTCTCTAACAGATTCCACGCAGAGCCTATCAGATAATGAAACCGAAAGCCCGACTAAAATAGTGTCTCAAAGCAGCAGTGGTAATTATTTCATTTGTTTTTTCTATATGTTAGTTTGGTAATTAATGAAACATTCTTTTCAGCTGCCACATCACCTACTGGAGTCAATCGTCGAACGGCAGTTCTCCTCACTAGGAAAGCTCAAGCAGCATTTAAGAAACCCTCGGATGAGAATGACTTAAACGCCACTCTTAAGAGTAGGAAATCTAAGCTGAAGAACAGCATGGCGAATAATTGTAATCCGAAAGCGTCCTCAAAAAATATTCACGCTGAGCCCGACACAGCAATGCCAGACTCTTTCAGGATTTATCGAACCCGTTACAAGTCTTCTGGTGAGGAAGACAGTGACTCCTGCACATCTCTATCGACTTGTTACTCTCACGAATTATCAGAAATCGATTCGGAAGATTCTAGTGGAGAAGACACCTCGGATATTTTCCCCACTGACGTTGAAATGCTTCAGGACAAAGAAGAACTCATCCTGAAACCCTTGCAATTGGTATGGGCCAAATGCAGGGGATATCCTTGGTATCCAGCACTCATTATGGATCCTGAAATACCCAAGGGTTTCATTCATAACGGAGTGCCTCTGCCATCTCCACCTGCTGAAGTATTATCCCTCAGGGAAAATCATCCCGAAGACGTTTATTTGGTGCTTTTCTTTGATGCCAAGAGGACATGGCAGTGGTTGCCATCTGATAAACTGGAAATGCTTGGTCTTGATAAAGAGAAAGATGATTCTAAAGTGAATGAACCGAGGAAACCTACCGATAGGAAAGCTGTGCGTAAAGCTTATCACGATGCCCAACAATACATCTCGCAAGTTGCAGCTAGCAAGGAAATTTAATTCTACAAATAAAAATATAGAATAGTATTGTATTTCTATTAAATATTTCTTAATTTTTAATTTATTGATTTGGGAGTAATAAATCTTTTAAATAAACTTTGATAAAGTTTTGAATTTGAATTTTTGAAGGTCACCGATAGCAGCGTGAAAAATCAGCTGGTGCGGCTGTTGCATTATCATTTTCATCGTCGACAACACGTATACAAAACAAAGTGTAAGCGTTGAAAGTATGTAATTCTAAATCAGGATAACTTGCGAATTACTTATAATGTGAGAAAAGCATAAATTAAACATTGCAAAAATGGTTCGAATAAGATGGTTCACACGTACATCACGTATCATTGCATTATGTGCAGCAGCAAATTTCATCAACAGTGCTGATCGAGTTATTATGCCAATAGCAATTGTCCCTATGACTGATAAATTTAATTGGACTCTTCAAACACAAGGATGGATCCTCTCGGCGTTTGCTTTCGGCTATTTCACGTCCCAAATCATTGGCAGCTTGTTTCTACCCTGCATCGGAGTGAAAAACATGTTGATCAGTAGTGTGTTGCTATGGAGTGCTGCCACATTTATTACACCATTGCTCGCATCAAGTTTAACAGCTCTAATAACATGCCGAGTTGTTTTGGGATTTGCTGAGGGATTAGGACTGCCTACAATATTCCATTTGTTTGCTCACAGTATTCCTGTCGAAGGGAGGTCTAGAGCATTTGGATATTTAATTGCAGCAGGAAGTGTGGGTCAAACTGTTGCTTCGGTTGTAAGTTTGCATCTGGTTTATTATCAACTTATAAATTACCTATATGTTTAAAACTTTTAGTTCTGTCCACATTTGCAATGGGAGTCGTCATTTTACTTCTTTGGTGCAATTGGTTTTCTTTGGATAGCTTTATGGATGTCATGCTATCCAGAAAAACCATTGGGTGGCACAGACGAGACCATTCCATTGCATGGAAAAGCATCATTATTGCCCAAACCATCAAGCAAATTACCTTCACGATCATTGATTTTTGAGCTGTTATCAAAGAGAGCTTTATGGGCATTGTACATTGCTCACTTTTCAATGAATTGGGGATCTTATATTGTAATGCAGTGGCTGCCCACTTATCTCAGTAGGACTTTAGGGGCTGATGCACATTGCCTCAGCCTTACTGCTGTCCCTTACATTGTTAATTCCATTTGTGGAGTCATCAGCGGTCATCTGGCAGATTCTCTCCTTCTAAATAAAGCATGGAGTATATTGAATGTCCGCAGACTTATGACTTGCATAGGACTCGTTGGCCCTGCACTTTTCCTGGCAATATTCTGTGTGGTTGATGAACGCTTCCTGGCTATCGTACTCGTCTCTGTGTCGATGGGTCTCAGTGCATCTAACTCTGCAGGGCATCTGAGTAATCACGTAGATGTGGCACCGAATCATTCCGGGACAACTTTCGCTATAAGCAACACATTGGCCACCATCCCCGGAATGTTATGTGGTCCAGTAACAGCCCATTTGGTTACTGCAGGTGGTGGTGGTTGGGTGTCCGTCTTCTTGTTATCCACTGCTATCAATCTATTCGGTGCAATGTTTTATTTCGGCAATTCAGCCGCCACTGCTGTAATTTAAGGCACTATCTCAAAGAATGTATGTCATGCGAAGCATTAATTACGTTGTATATATTTTGTAGTGTTTATTGTGGAGAAATACTTGTGTCTATCACCATAGTATTATACTATTTATTGTGGAAATGACAAGGTTCTTTGTTTAATATATAAAAATAATTAAGGTACTAGTACATTTTCACTGCAAATTTGTGCATAGTGTTAATTATACAATCCATCTAGTTTATTGATTCATCAATCACCTACTCGTAGCAAGAAATAATTATGTGTAAGATTACTTGCTACAAGTGTTTGCAATTTGTGAATCAATTTACGTATGTACTTTAAAAATAGTTGCATCACAATATTTAACGTCCTTTAATGGACCTCCTATTACGGTTTAATCTGCCTTAGTTAATCAACAATCTTAAACAAAATCTGATTTTGCGTTTGATCGCAAAGTACAAAGTAATTAGATTAGGAAATTACGAATAAATCCACATCTAATTTGGAATGTAAATGAGTGTTTCAATGACTGACGATTCACTCATTCGGATAATTTAAAAATTAGAAATATTGTCACACGTTTGCACCCTTGAATGATTCGTTTATAGTTAGGCTACTTCCGCGATGCCAGTTTCATTGACATTATTCGGTTTCTTTGCAGGAGAGACTTCCACACTGGAAGCAGCATCCTTATCAAGCATTAGTTCTTGTTCAGTAATATTAATGGATGGTTCCATGTCATTCCAAGGCTGGACGTCCCCAGTGCCAAAGATTTGATAAAAGAAGTACGTACAAATCGAGACGATGGCCGTCACATTGAAGACGGTCCTCCAGGCAGCTAGTGTATGCCCATTCTTTGTGATGTAGAGAGCAGCTTGTGGGCTAAGGAAACTTGCGGACATGTGAATGGTTTGAGCAAATGCCAATACTGGACCTGCAAAATTGGGAGCAATATCGACAACATTTGCCATGGCTCCTGCATAAGCTGCAGTTATCATTGTCACAGCAATGAACCACAAAACCAAGATAAGGATGTAATTGCAACCCAAATATGGTATCAAGAAGACCAAAACTCCTGGCACCACTTGGGCCAAAGCTGTAAACAGCTTCCTCACGTTTGTTAAAGACATCCAATTGTTGATAACCAGTTTATCAGCCACATAACAAAACATTACCGAAGCGAGGTATGAGCAAAGGAAAGGAGCACCACTTAAGACTCCATTCTGTAAATTCATTGCCATTATTGTTGTTGCAAATGAATGCTAAGATATTATTTACCTGCTGGATGCTGAAACCTAAAACCGTTTTCATATACTGTGGTCCTGGAATAATAAAAGTGTAATGTGCCCAAATCCTTCCAAAGGTTGTAATTCCAATGGCCCAACATGGAGCTGATGTAAATATTTTCAACCAAGGCACAGGTTTTGCCCGGGTAGCTTCGAAAGTGTTGACAGTATTTTCTATGATGTATTGCTGCTCGGAAAGTGAAATTCTCGGATGAGTTTCAGGGCTATCGAATGCAAGAAGGTACCAAATCATGCACCATATGATGCCGACGCCTCCAGTGGTGTAGAATACAGAACGCCAGCCAAGGCTTCCAATGAGGAATCCACAGAGAGGATAAGTAATGCCTATTCCAATGCTGAAGCCTTGAAATGACGACATAAACCGTGCCCTTTCTGATATTGGAATCCAATGTCCAACTAGAGCATACATTGCAGGCCATGTCAAGCCCTAAAACGTATTAATAATTGATATAATTCATTGCAGCATGTAGACTTGCTTACAGATGCAAATCCTTGCACACTTCTCAAGAAAATCACTATTCCATAATGAGTTTCACTAGCCCAGGGTATGCACAAACTGCATGTAGCTGTTACCAGCTGAGCATACCCAAAAACTCTCTTTGTTCCAAGCTTTTGTGTGGCCCAACCACCCACCACTTGGCTAACAATGTATGCCCAGTAAAAAGAAGTTAAGACATAGCTCTGAACATCAGCTGACCAATTTAATGTTCCTTCACGTTCAATTGCCACAGCATTATCATCATTACTAGTGACTTTCCAATCATAACAGTAGTTTTCTTCACTATTATTCAGTTCTATTCGTTTGGGCTCTTGTACCATTTCAATAATTGCAATATTAATATCTGTTCGCATCATAAAAGACACTAGGAACCCTGACCAAGAGAGCATGTATAATACTAATCGAGCTGGTACTTGACCAAATATTCGATAGAGGAGACATTTCGGTTCCTCTTCTATGGCATAGCTAAGGTCCGAATGATAAACTTTATCTTTATCCATCCTGAAACAGAAGTAATCAAATGTTGTATCAGTATTGCAGTAAAAATAGTGAATACTTTTAAATAAAACATTGTTTGTACAAATCATTGGGTTTCGGTACGCGACACAGCACTTATTTCCATTTTGCAAGTCAGCTATAATTTTTTCATTATGTATTTAAACGCGTTTGATTGAAGTTTGCATGTTCTTAAATTACTACTCTAAATCGCGAGTCGCAAATTAATTGAATATGAAACAGCCGCCGGCGAATTATCATTAATTCTCAATTTGACCTTAAAAGCGCAAACAACAAAAAATGTTTATGTTTATGATGCGATTGATATTTCAGCTGCAATATTAATTACACTTAATTACACCAGCCATATGGGACTTGTTAATTGAAATTGTTGAGAATTTATTCAAATTTAACGTTGAAATCGAACAACGAACGACAGAGTAGCTTTTTTCACTCTGAATTTAAAAGTTTGCAATTACCTTCAATAGCTCTGCTGAAATTAAATGAATACAATATGCAAATCAATAAATTACATAGAATACAATATGCAATTATGCACTGTATTGAATAATTTATATTTAGGCCGACGAATAATCGTTAACTAGACACGAGAATATATGACGATAGTGGATCACTTTCAATTTCGTAATTAAGATCAAGATCACAAGTATAACTAAATATTGTATTAATTCCTGATATTTATCTATTGGCAAACTTAAAATATACTGTTATTTCATTTTACGTAAGGTGTAGAATATGCACATTGTTTTCCAAATGTAATTACTAAACAATTTTTGAGAAATGCTAATACAATGATAACAACTACATATTACGTTTAAATACGTAAACAATTGTGGTTTTTATAAAGCCACGATCGATAAACAATGTCGTTTACTCTATTAAAAATTAATTAAATGCAAAGTGTGACTTCATACCTGATTTATTGAAGACTTATTGCATTGTTAGCATGAGGTAATTTCTGTTGGGCTTCGAATAGACTGCTAAACTTTTGTTTTATCATCTTAATAATTTAGGTAATCACACAACTTTGACCCATCATGATTCTACTTTCTGTTACGCCAGGAACTTCTTTTTCCCCTTCATTCTTGGCACGAACTTATGAAACGTTCGTTCTGATCCTTTACAGGTTAATTTCAATGACGTGACGTCAGAGTTAAAGGCCAAAGGGTGTAGTAGGACAAGCATATCACGTGATCCCTTTATTCCTGCAATGACCCTTTTTTATTCCTGCAATTAGAACTAATTACATTTTATTTCTGAGAACAAACATTGAAGAAGAGCGAGAGAGTAAACATAAAAAGGTTTATTCCTCACAATTGTACATTGAATCGGTAATTATTTACAAATGAATCGAACAAGGAGGTCGCATATTTAGTTTAATATATTTGCACTGCCATGCCTAATAAATTAAGAATTAATTTTATTGATTTTAGAGGCTTCCTGTCCTTAATTTAACTTAGCTATAAATTAAACACGGAGCCAGTACATTTGTGAACGAACGCGGTTGTAGTCGGGCAGTTGTTCAATAGGACCCACAGCAGCGACAGCAGGACATCTATCATATAAATATTTGTAACAAACATCGCGTACATTGGCAGCCGTGATGGTGTTGATCCTATGGGCTAATTCATGAGGTGGAATGCGACGTCCATAACACAGTAATTGGCGGCCTAAAAGAGAAGTTATTAAATAAATGGCGTTCGAGAGACTTTCAGCTGACGATACTAACCGACGTCTTCACAAACAGCAGTGGAAGTATCCAACTGCAATAAAGTGTTAGCAGTAAGGAGAGCCTTGGCGCGATTAACTTCTGCGTCGGTAACGCTGGTACATAATCTCATAAATTCCTGCTGCACATTGAACATCATCATTTCGATTTTCAAAGGATCTGAAACAAAGTAGACACCCCAGAGACCAGTGTCCTTGTAGCAAGTGTTAAACGATTGATACGAATGACACAAGTCGCCTTCGGCACTCGCCCTTGCGAGAACTGTGGCATTTTGTTTGGCAGAAGCTTGGGATCTGTCCCAAGCACCTAACAAGGTACTTGCAACCATGAGAGTCAGTGTATCGGGATCTGTCCATCCTGCACCTTCTACCGCAATTGCTACATGGGCCAAAGGCAAGGAATCGTCTCTCACACGAATTTCAGAGCCAGTAAACCTGCAGGGATCCAGCATTGGAACTTCTCCAGTATAATCATTGTCTGAAAGCATTCACAATGTAAAGAATCAATTGATAAGCATAATTTTAAGTTGGAAGTAAACTTACTAAGTTTGCACAGATTACTCTCAGCCAACTTAGCCAACTCTTCATGATTAACACCTCCAGCACCAGCAACAACAATTCTGCAAGCCTTGTAATGATTATTCAAATATTCGCGCAAGTCTTTGGCGTTGATGGTTTTAATATTTGCAGTAGGTCCAAGAATGGTGTTAGCCAATGGTGTTCCTTGGTATGCAATGGCATGCAAGTGATCAAAAACAACCTCCTGCAAGTTGGATTCAACTTCTTGCATTTCCCGTAAAATAACTCCACGTTCTCGTTCGATTTCTGCTTCTCCCAACTTGGCGTTTTGAATGATATCAGCCAAGATTTCCATTGCTTTAGGGACATCTTTGCTGAGACATTTGCTGTAATACACTGTTTGCTCCCTAGATGTATAAGCATTCAATTGTGCTCCCATATCTTCAATTTCAATCTCCAACTGTGATTGATTCCTGCTTCCTGTACCCTGTAACAATAAAGTAAATCAGATGTTCTTTGAACTTCCGAATGGAAAATCACCTTAAATGCCATGTGCTCCATGAAGTGAGCAACCCCATTGTTGTTAGCATTTTCATATCGGCTTCCAGCATCTATCCAAATTCCAACAGTTGCCGTTTGAGAGCCCCAGTCCTCTGTAGCTACTCGGATACCTGCGGATATTAAGCAATGAGTTGCAATGTTAATGTGGGTTACACTTGGCACATACCATTATTTAAAGTGGTCACTTTTGTTGGAGGCACATTTAATAGGGCTTCATTTGGTTTGGCTGACGCTGAACGATTTCTAGTCTGATTAGAAACCTAGAGAAACAATGAAAAGTTGAAATAACTCATTGACAAATTACGTAATTGCGGTTAGTTTTATCTCCACTTCTTGATGCGGATACCAAACGAGCATTACAATAATGCATAGGCCTACAAGAAGGGACACTGTTTTGATAACAATTATTTTACCAATGTTCCGATATTCTTCTTAGGGAGCTTCGCAAGGGAACGTGCAACTTTTATCAACGACGCCATGATTGTAGATTACGCGAGCCACACAATTTACAATTTGATTCTAGCACGCGCTTGCGCTAAGAATAATTAGCAATTAATTTTGATTGATTTGTTTAAAAACACAATAACATTCACTTAGCAATGATATATTATTTCCCGTTATTGGCCAATTATCAGTTGTCTAATTACATTATTAAAATATAAAGAAAGTTACAGATTATTGCAGATTATTGAAAAGTTCCATGTCAAAAATATATGCAACCCCTGTTACACCCTGCAGCGTCGTGTCGAGTTAGGCAACTTCAGCAACTTGTGTGTGATCTCTTGAAGCACTCAATTGCACTTGATAACGTTGTATTTCTTCAATTTCTTCCATTTTCTACAATATAAAGAAACATTTAAGTAAATAACACGCATTTTGTTGTAATTGTTAATACTTTATCATTTTATTGCAAAGAATTCGTTAGTGAAAATGCCGGTAAGGAAAGAAACAATCTTGTCACACCCATAACTGATAAATGCCTTATTCTTTTGTAGGCGTATCACTCTCAAATTGTGAATGCTCAGCAAACTGTTGGGAATACTGCGATTTTACCATTTCGCACTTCTTTTAGAGGCCCTGCTCCTCAGTTTTCTGGCCAAGAAATTGATATAATTGAAGAATCATTGTACTACTTCAAAGCTAATGTCTTCTTTCGAACATATGAAATTAAGTCCGAGTCTGATAGACTTCTTATTTACATCACATTATATATCACTGAGTGTTTGAAAAAGCTGCAGAAATGCTCTAATAAGAGTCAAGGCCAGAATGAAATGTACACTCTTGCTATTTCTAAATTTGATATACCAGGAGAACCAGGTTTTCCTTTAAATTCAGTTTATGGAAAACCTGATTCTGCTACAGATGCTGGTGAGCTATCTAAGATGTTTTATGTACTCAATTGTTTTATTTATTATATTTGTCAGATTTTCTACGGGCATACTTAACACAACTGAGACAAGAAGTTGGCATTCGAGTATGTGACAAAGTTTTTGGTGATGATGGCAAACCAAGCAAGTGGTGGTTATCTTTCTCGAAGAAGAAGTTTATGGATAAATCACTTAGTGGTCCAGGGCAGTGAATTACACGTTGTCTTATTATTAAAATTTAAGTTTTATGTAATTTTATTATAAACCAGATTGAAGGAAAAATGTATAGAGCTGTTCAGAACAGCTGTTTTTGCTATGTGTGCCAACCAGACGCTATATTGAATTACACCTGAACAGCTCTATAATCTATGTCTAGTTGTGGTGTCTGGTTGGCAGCATTGAACTGGTCAGTTGTGATTCAATATAACTTCTGGTTGGCAAATAGAGCAAAT
>JASKGN010015777.1:0-19648 GCA_030556245.1 Falagria sp. GC000072 | reverse complement strand
TTTTTTTTAAACTAATGCTTCAATATTTTGAAAATATTATCGAGGTTATTCGTATAGGTTATTGGAAGCAAAATTTACAAAATAAAAAATTGATTATGATAGTCAAAAAAATATATAACATATAATTTATACCTCTGGAAAGCTTGTGTAATTCTGCGTCTTCTCATACCAAAATCATATTATTTGGGATACTGGTTGATGATTAAGACAATAATACTTTTTAGGAAATATGAGGAGTATATGGCTTTAAAATTTGACAGAAGCACCTCAGGGATTTATAACATAAGATACTAGATATATAGTAGCAAAGTCTACTATGTAAACTTTAGCAATTTAACACTAATACGAGTGCGAAAAACAATTTAATTAGCAAAAATAAATTAGAATAATATAATCATTGTATCATATAGTAATGCAGATGTATCTTTACTCTTTGAAACTGTTGAATTTACCTCATTTATATTACAAATTAATATCAATATAAAACAATTATTATATAATTATATAAACAATTTATTTTAATTTACTTGTAATTTAATTATAATAAAAAAATGTAAAAATAATAATTAAATTTTGTTTATGATGCGACATCTGTAAATTAAAAACCTAACATCTAGTTGTAAAATCAAACTGTCATGTAATGTGGGATGTCTATAGTCACAAGAATAATATAATTTTAAAGAATTTCTTAACTAAAACAGATAATTTAATAGCTAAATCATATCAATCAAAAGCTTATAAAATTCTGCATCGTTTAATACTAATTTTTAAGTTTAAAAAAAAAACTAGTGCTTCAGTATTTTGAAAAAATTATTGAGGTTATTTGTATAGGTAATTGTGGGTAATTGGGAGTAAAATTTGCAAAATAAAAAATTGATCATAATAGTCAAAAAAATATATGAAATATAATTTATATCTCTAAAAAGCTTGTGTAATTCTGCATCTTTACATATCAAAATCATAAAATTTGGGTTACTGGTTGACGAGTAGGGAAATAATACTTTTAAAGAAATATGTGGAGTGTATGGCTTGAAAATTTGACAGAAGCATCTCAGGGATTTATAACATAAGGTACTAGATATATAGTAGCAAAGTACACTATGCAATCTTTAGCAATTTAATATTCATACGAGTGCAAAAACAATTTAATTAGCTAAAATAAATTAGAATAGTATAATCATTGTATCATATAGTAATGCAATGAGTCATTAAAAATCCCTTGATTGACAATTTAAGAGGGTGGAAACCACCTCCAGAGTAATTGTTTTGCTTGTTCTAACATAACTCGGTTACTAATTAAGCTAGAACTTTCATTTTAAGCTCAATTGTTATAAGATATTTGGTGGAATTATATTTCAAATATGCCGTCTACATCTGCTGCTTGAGCACCGACACTAATAATATTTCCTGAGCAGCAGGAATTCTCTTAAGGTTGATAATAAAATCCAAAGCTGGATTTATTTCACACGTATAGGTGGCTGCAGGTAAAATTAAGATAAAAAATAATAAGTTCATTGAAAAAATTAAAATGATCATTTCTAAAATATCTATTAACAATTTTAAAAGAATTATTATTAATTTATGTAATAATTGCTTTGGTAAAATGATTTTGGTAAAAATTTTCTAAAAGCTTGTGAGCTTCTTGAAAGCTTTAATAACTTGTTGAGCTCCTTCATCTGAGAGGTCACTATATTAAGTTGCAGAAATTGTAGTTTCTTTGCATTAGTTTTTAAATTAAATTCGTATATATCTGATATCTTCCATAAATACTTTTCGCAGAAGAATTGTTGAAAATAGACAAATTGTTTTTGTAAAAAACAATAAAAACTAAAACGACTGCAAAGCTTCAAACGAAACACGTAATAATATATTATGTATATTGCACACCGCGCCTTCACGGAGTTTCTTCAAGTATGCCAACAAAGAAATTGCAATATTGAAGTGATGATTTAGAAACACAAAACACACTTCCTCATTCTTGGCACGTTCGAGGCTGGTGTGTGGATTGAGGGAAATATATTTTAAAGTGGTAAATTTACCTTTAAAAAGAGAGCTACTTTATATTGCGGGCATGCATGCCTGCTGCTTGCTGGTTCTTTCCGTTGTTATTTCTTTTGTACACGCCACACCACCCCAAGTCGCGGGTACATGGGGTAGTTCTGCAAAAGACGTTTGAAGGAGTTCCTCGCACTCCTTTCCAAAATTCTTCAGACGTTCGTTAAGTATATGTGTGGCAAACGTTCGCGCTCGTCGTGTGGTTTTCAGATACATTGTTGTACTCGCTTTGAATTTAAATTACGCAGCATAAAGCTAGAACAAGAAATTTTGTTCTTAGCTCGAAGAAGTATACCTTGTATAAATTGGAGTTATAAATATTACAATAATTTCGACGCAGCGAGTGGATTTTTCCAATGCGGAATTCGAGATACAAATTTTGCACGAATTTTGCTCCAATTTCCAAGCAACTCCGATTTCTTTCATTCGTTTCCTTTGAGGTATTATTGTTGTCGGTGTTGTGTTTGTCGAGCACGAACTATCTAATAATAATTCGACACGGATTCGCGTGGCGAATTGTATTTGGCAAACTTTTCCAATAGGTTGATGCGAACGCGACAGGCGCGCGGGCCCAGCACGTGCATAGGCGTAACGAAATAAATTTCGCACTGCAAAATAGACATGGGAATAAGTTTTCGTATAAATCACAGCGTGATCTAGCTGCTGGTTGTTCGGTGGGCGCTTACAAAAAGGAAATTTCCTAGTTATGTATTAGCTGGCGTACAAAATGTCGGAATGAGCTGTATGGAGTGAGCGAACCAGACTCACCACGCCAACCATGGATTCTTCTTTTATTCTTTTATCCTGTTTTTACGTATTACATTATTCGGATGGAGATATAGGCGATATAAGGGGCAGCTTAGCTTGGAAAAAAGTATTCGTTGGAAAAGTTTCATCAGCATCAGTAAACAACGGCTAGCAAGATGGATAGGAGAGTAGCAAGTAAAGCAAAGTTTTATTTGTTCAATTTTTCTCATAAAATTCTTTTCATGGCAAGTTTTTCTGGGCTTGTTTCTTGGTTAATGCTTGATATTATTTAATTATTTACTCATAAAAAGTTTAGAGGTTCTATACATTGTCTCTAATATGTAATTTAGGGGTTTACGAGGAGTAATCTCTTATTAATGACGTCCATTGAGCAATTTATTACTTTCATATATCCATATAACGATCGAGCAATAAACAATTGAATGTTTTATTGGCCTGTTATGCATTTATTGCTTGTGTTTTACCTGACGCGAAAATAGGTGATATAAAATCTATTAATATCTCTTTGTATGGAAAATTTATAAATTAAATCCAAAATCAAATTCAAAATAGAATAAAATTATGATAGGCAATAAATGTCATAAACCAAGGGATGATTTACACAAATAACGAATCGAATATTACAAAAACGACTTCCTGAAAATGGACACGTAAATCTAACCCGTGGGCAAATATAAACTGGATCTTCTTCACTTCGCCCCAAGAAACTCATAGTAAGAATTCGAAAACGCAGCCACCATTAACCCTAATAGTTATAGGGGCGCAAACGGCACGCCGCGCCGCCTTCATGCAATGCCGTTTATCCCTCAAGCCCAAAAGAATCCTCATGTATACCTACTTCCCTTCTTTTTTAACATACTTTTAGATATTCTTATACTGTCTGATAAAAATTCAATCCACATATAGCAAAATCAAGTGCCACATACTACAAATGAAAATGTTGTTGGCTTTTTTAAGAGGTACTGTATACTCGAATGTGTGTAATAGAAGGTAATATTGTCAAAGGATATAGAAGGGATCGAAACTGCGTATAAGAAGACGACGTAAACTAGGAGGGTTACCCCAAAATTGATTGCAATGAGGGCGAAAGTTGGAAGCTTTGGGGTCAATTACAAACTGACGCCACAGACTAAACTGAAATCCAATAGAAAAATCTTGTTTAGTGCATTCTTTACCAAGTTAATTTTCTATTTTCCTTTTTATTTTTTGGGTAACCATAAAAGACCTTATAAATTTGTAAGTCTCCAACCTAGATTTTTAGACTTTGTTTAATTTATCTAACAGTTTATTGCATAGTCTTAGAAATTTTAATATTGCTTTGTGCAGGCCTGGCTTCAGACAACATACAGATAATGTAATATAAACGAGAAAAAAAAATATCTTACCTTACAGTTTAGAAGATATTTTTGAAATCGCATCTTGGAACCCTGCAACAAAAGATGATATCTTATGATACACCAATTTTCATTTAAAATTATAAAAATAAGTAACACTATAGCAGGGTCTTATAATACCCAAAGCCGGTTCTGATTTTGTGATTCTAATTATTATTAAATTATGTTTTACAACACCAAAAAAGGCATAAACACAAATACCTGATAATAGCTTAACTAAAAGTTAAAACAAAGTATTATTAATTCAAGGCTAAGTAATTTAAGTTCATAATATATGGAAGTACATATTTTAATAAGTAAATTCCGTGCTATGTGGTAAAAACAAAACAAATTTAATAGCAATATATGGGCCCATAATCAGGTGTAATCAGCTATTGTAATTATATACAATTGCTCTATATAATAACCGTTAACACCTGAAAATATTTACACGTAGTCATTTCAGTTCAAGTCCTACTGCTACAACTGTTATTATCGTCTTATAAAATATAAAAATAAAATGTTGTACATTTTACTATTAATATCTGCTCAGATTGCAATTTCCCTATCAGCAGGGGTTAAAGACTTTGACTATTATAAAAATCTCTGGTTAGAAAATTTAGAAATTGCTGCTAATTGGAAACAACCTACTGATAACTTCGAGTTCAAAAACATTTCTAGAGAAAAATGTCCAACATGGAAAGCAACATACGATTATGTTATAGTTGGTGGTGGAACAGCTGGAAGCATCTTAGCAAATCGTCTGAGTAAAAATCCTAAAAATTATGTTTTAGTTATAGAAGCAGGAGAAGATGAGAATCCTTTCAGTGTGATACCAGGTGCATATTTAGCAGCTACTCGTTCAGATAAAAACTGGGGTTATACCACTGTACCACAGAAAAATGCTTGTCAACAATTTCCAAATCGTCAGTGTTCTCTACCAAGGGGTAAAGGTTTAGGTGGTGAAAGTTCTATCAAAGATGTGACATATGTTCGAGGAAATCTTCAAGATTTTGAATCTTGGCCTGGAGAATGGCCCCAAATTGCTTTGAAATATTTCAAAATTTTTGAAGATGCTACATCTTTGAATTTGACTAAGGATGAGTTAAAATACCGAGGTGTTGATGGATTATTTCATGTAGAATATCCAAAAGATCCTGGACCATTTTCCAATGAGATATATCAAGCCCATGAGGATCTGAACCTCCCATTTTTGAGAGATTACAATGGTAAGACACAAATTGGCGTTGGGAATATGCAAGCTTATACTAAAAATGGTCAAAGGTCAAGTACAAATCAAGCTTATCTCAAACCAATACGAAATCGACCAAATCTAAAAGTTTTAACACATGCCTTAGCTACCAAAATCATATTTTCTAAATCCAAGACTAACAACATTAAAGCTGAAAAATTAGAGTTTCTCTACCAAGACTCCTGTCATACTGTCAACATCAAAACAGAATTAATTTTAACTGGAGGTCCATTTAATACTCCACAACTTCTAATGCTTTCTGGCATTGGCTCTAAGTACGAGTTATATAAACATAACATCCCACAAATTTTGGAACTACCAGTTGGTAAAAACCTGGAAGATCATCTTGCCATAAGAAATTTCGACATTCAAATAAACCAAAAATTCACGTACGGTACGTTTGATGAAGAATTAAAAAAGTATTTAAAAGATGGGTCAGGAAGTTTAGCAGAACCTTTAGCCCGTCAAGTGTCCTTTGTTAACACCGAAAATCCAAAATCTTGCTACCCTGACTTTGAAATAATGTTCACCGAGATCAACACGCAGCTAATTTATCCTCCGACTAATCTTAGCGAGCCAGTTGTTGTAGACACAATTTCCGCACAGATCCTACACCTTCATCCCGAATCTAAAGGTTCTGTCACTTTGAAGTCAAATGATCCAACAGATTATCCTCGTATTGATCCACAGTATTTACAAGCGGATAACGATATGAAAGCAATGGTGCGAGTCATCAAATTCCTCCGGAAGCTTACGGAAACTCCGAGTTTCAAAAGGCTTAATGCTACTATTGTGAATCTTGTACCTGAAGAATGTAAAAAATTAAATTTGAAAGGGGAGGAAGAGTTGTTAAGGTGTGTGGTGAAATATAGCACTGCACCAATGCATCACCCCATTGCCACTTGCAAGATGGGCACGAATAAATTAAATTCAGTAGTGGATCCAGAATTGAGAATTCATGGAGTGCAAAATGTTAGAGTGGTTGATAGTAGTGTTATACCTCTGGGCACTTCTGGACATACTGTTGCAGTAACTGGGATGATTGCTGAAGCTGCTTCTGATTATATTTTAGAGAAATTGTAAAGTTGTAAAAATTTCAATAAAAGTTTTTGAAAGTATTTCAAATTGTTGGCACACTTGGTATATGTTTAGTAGTAATGAAAACGTCTGTAACATTAGCTTATTGACTAGGTAACCTGTTCAACATGTTCCTAGTGTTAGCAATTAATTTATATGCAACGAAATATATGCTCTGTAATCAATCTATCATTACGTCGATGTTATTGGGAGTTATTATGATATATTGTACCTTTAGCTATGTATATGTCATGAACTATGATACTATCACCATCCCTGTCTAATTATTGAATTTGTGTGATTGTAATTTGCATGTAATTAGATTTTGTGATTGAGTATATTTCTGATGTGTTTACGACCTGTGATTTATAATTTTAAAATTTTTATTTCTCAATAGAAAAAACAAGTTAATTGATTTTCGAAGACAAATTTAGTTAATCCACCTAATTTCAGTAGTAGAAAAGTTCCTAAAATAGAAGAATTGTCCGGCTTTGCATTGTGACCATGGACAAAGAAAAAAAAGCGATGAGTATGCGAAGGACTTGTTGTTCTAACCAGGACCGATGGCGGAAAACCAGGGTAGAATAGGACGTTCCTGGAGCAATTACTTATGTTATCGGAAACGGGCGAACTGAGGTCGTAGACGAATTAGATGAGAACGTCGATTCGATGCGTGTCGTACGATTAGTCCGGGTTCTATTGTCTTGTGAATAATGATCGTGTCGGCTACGGGTGTGACCGCACGTTTCTTTTGGATTTTCACACTTTGTTTAATTAATTTGTCTAATGTCTTACTAGATAACTTAGTCCTGACTAACATCACTTATTTCAAAATCTGTTTTCATGCTTCAATTAAAATTGAACAAAAAACATGTTTAATTATAAAATTGTTGGTGTTTTACTAATAATTATTCTAAACAAGTAGAATTATTATTTAAAATTACATAAATATTTCTATAGTATAAAATTTTCCAAATTTAAATAAATCATCATAAATCTTTATGTCAAATTGTATAAAGTCAAAGACAATTTATGTATTCCAATCATGTATCGATGTCAATTTCTATCAGCAAAAAGGAAACCTTTTTCCGCTATTTGTTCCACGTCCGCATCAGGATCAAACATTGACAGACAGATATCGTCCTTGATGCACAACAGATTTTTGTTTCGTTGTACAATCATGACATAATCCATCATTGCCTGCATTGAATAAATATCAAAACAGCAACATCACGCAAACGCTGCTATTCTCTATTCTTTTTTTATCACCCAACTAATTTTTGTTCTATTTATAGTGATAGTGATACCAGCAGAAAGTGAATGAGCTAGCCCCAAAAGGCCAGTGTGTACTGCCCGGATTTTCCAAACCGGAATCGAGCATTACCGTAAACAGCGCTCCGTCATTAGGCAACTTGTCCATTAGTATGGATGCTGATGATCCCGGATAAATCCAACATTCCCCATGGACCTATCTCCGGAACCGGCTCCAATTTCCGGCCGGTTTCTAATTATTACATCATCATTCTAGGAATTAGTACGGGTTGCAGTCATAGATATCATCAATTATCTTATTAAATCCTTTCGACGCGCCAAAGCCTTGAATACAGCGAGCTTGTGGCCAATGGCTTTGCAGACTTTACTCTGCAGTCATCACTCCAAAGGATAGCAAATACAAGATAATGAATAGAATTGTGTTATGTATTTCTATGAATCTCACGATGAAGAAAATTTAGTTAGACTGGAATATTATAAAAGTTTCGTTTTATTCTCCAAGGAATAGAACTGGAAATTGCCAAGTTAACAGACATTGTTTTATCGGCTTTGCTTACGTTTCAATTATACGTCGACGCTGCGAACCCCTAAACATTTCTCCCTTTCAAAAGTCACAAAGAACTCATCCATTTTATCATGGTAATTTTCTTTTTGAAATTATGTGAAACAAATCACTTGAAATTTACTAATCTTAAAATTGAATTATAAAAAAAGTTCTAAATTTTAAGTTTAAGAGATCGGGGATTCCCAATGTTGGGTTACTTTGGGAATCCCCGATCTCTTAAACCTAAGTAACCAAAAACCATAATTTATTAATGTCTCAAGCCACTTTCTAAGATCTTGAAAATTTCAAGCCTGTAATTCACAAGAGGGACATATTTAAAGTTTATGCATAAGTAAATACATTTCTGGAGAAAGCAGCAATGAGGAACGCAACATCACGAAGACGGAAACGAAACTTCTTTCGCACGTCGGAACGTTGTAGGTGTCTGGAGACACTTGAGAGTACGCGCAACTTTCAACAACTAAACGTAATTGAGTCTGAAATGTGCTCATCATAAAAATGAGTTTGTCACTAGATTTCATTTTTATCATCGCCGTCCATAATGCCAATGGATATTACTAACGAGAAAAATAAGTGCTACTAAATAGCTCAGGGAAAAAGCAAACGAAGTAAAGTAAACGCCGTAAATCAAGCAGTAGTCAATTCCAGATGCAAATTGCGCGCTGTTGTAAAGGAATTTATCGTTAAGTTTACGTCGATCCCGAAAGATATTACTCAAAAGAAGTCAAAATAATTGCGTATTCCCATCAGTAATTGCTACTTCCACAAGTTCCGGAAGTTTCCATTGCCTGGCCAATGAGCGCAAGCATGAAACGAGCCACTGAGAAACGGAACGCCACGAGGAAAGTTGAAGGAATAAACCGAGCTGCTTCCTCGGCCAATTAGCAATGCAATGCGCTTGGGTATCATCATTCGACATGAACATTGTTCTCGCTTTTACATCTCTACATTTTCTTGTTTCTTGATGTCTTATACTGGTCACAACAGAAATTCAGCAAAATTTGATTTACCAAGAAACTTATTAAGCAGAAAATTTGATTAAATTTTTCTCATAATTAAGTTAAGTGAAACAACGATTGAAGAACTTGATTTATTTTGATTAGAATTAAAAATTTTAATGTAAATTAAATTTTTACACACTGTCCATTCTGTAGCTACATAACCCACGTTGATATTGATACTCCCCAGAAGCTTAGTTACTCAGTGAACCTCTGAGGAACCTTTGCGCAAACAAGACTTTCCATGAAAAGGACTATTAAAACTTAGTTACAACTCGAGAGCTATATTCTACAATTCTTAACGATTTTCATAGTATTTCTTAAAATCAGACATTTTTCCTTTTATTTAATTTTCGTTTTTATCTTTTTTTCTTTACTCAAAGGATGTTCTTTCCAGTTAAATTTTCCTACAAGGATTACTTTTATATAAAAATTTAAGTAACATTGAATTCACTCCATTGAGAAGGAATTGCCATCACAAATTAGAATGGCAACTTCTGGATTTTCTGCTATAGCTGGAATTGAATTATTTGATAGTGGAAGTTAAGAAATGTGAGAAGCCTGAGTTGACGAAATGAGTCGAAATGATTTTAGGCTTTCGGCTCTCTAATGAAAATAGTAAATGCACTCCACTTAGATTCGAAAGAAGTTTGTTTGTTATCTCCTTGCGAATGAGTGCAATGAATCGGCATAGCATCTTCCGGTTGGGATTGCCTTCGAGTTCCCATCTCCTTTGGAATGAATCAAGAATTTAGTTTGTTCAAGCTTACAGAGTATTATAGAAAACTCTTAAAAAAATATTTTGGAATTATTTACCAAGAAAAAAATTAAATAAAGTTTTGGCGAATAAATTTGAAAGGTCTGCAAAATTTAGTAATTTTGATAATTTAAAGTGATTGAGGAATGATAAAGTTGATAAAGAGCATCCAGTAGAATTTGATAGAACGTGTGAGTTTAGTGTAGGAAAAGACTCAAATAAGGAAGTTTGGCGAACGCGCGTGAAACCCGGAAATTGAGTGAGTGAATTTAAGAGTGGAGCAAATATTACAGGATTCGCTCATCTGCAGTCCTAGGTGGTAGATGGTAGACGAAGGATATATCGTTAATCCGATATTTGTACTTGGCTTCGTTTCACAAAACCGACACGCTACGCTCGGCTGGCGATTGGACGCGCATTCAAAACATGAAATACCGACCGATTTACGTGTTTACGGATATTTTTTGCTACTTATTTGGGCATCCGCTATCCGCTGTGCCGCGTTCCTCCACCGCATTCAGGAAAGCTCGTTTGGGCAAAATGAAAGGACGCGCAATTTGTACCTCGCACTTAAATGCGCCCGAATGAAATGACTCGGATTAAATAAAGCTTTTCAAATCCAAATTACAAATACGTTGATATTCTTTATTTGCTTGGGTTCGATCGTCGGTTTTCTTTTCTTTCGAGCGAATGGAATTCGGGAATTAATTAAAATCTCTCTAATTTCATTGGCATTTCTTTGGAGTTTGCAGACGCAAGGCTAGTTCTTTCATCTAGTTCTTTCGAATCGAGTCAAAAGCTTTTTCTATAGAAGTGTTGCACACATTCACGCTTTTCTTCTGCTTACTTCACTGGCTTTTTATTTTATCTCTAGTTTTAGGATTGAGCTGGGGATAGCTGCGGATAGTCGACAATATCCTTGCATGGTGGACGGGTTAGGATGGGGATGCGCATTGTGAAAGTTACCCGAACGGATGCTTGCTAACATGGTGGCGGTTTCAGAGTGATAAATGTGTTTTTAATTGTAGCCGCAACCTCGGGCAGTCCCGGTCATTTTGTTACAACCTCCCTCGCGATATATCCACAATCAACTCACTCTCTCAACGTTGTGTACTTTCATTGATACACTGACACTCATAAAATAATTTTAACTATGTTTTTTCTTTGTAGATTTTTGTAGCAAAATTATAAATGCAATTTTTTGTAACTTTTGGCTAGCTAACAAAATGAACTTTTGTGTGGTAAAGCTTTGTTTTCTTTTGTCTGTAAAAAAAACTCAAAAACTTTGCTTTGTTTTCTAAAATTCTATAGCAATTTGAGTTCAATTAAAAAACGCAATATATTTCAGAATTCAATACAATAAAACTGATTTTTTCAAAAACGAGGAGGACTTTTAGATAAAACTAAGAAATCCCTCTATGATGAAGTAATTTTTCTTTTTTCTTCCTTTGATCCCCTCGACATACCATATAAATATTTATTTATAATTGCATTATGGAACAAGAGTAGCAGTTTTTCCATTGCGATCGCGAAAATGTGGCTTCAACAGACTCCGAATGAGCTAGCTAGCAAATATTCGAGATCTTGACTCCCGACGACAAGAGAGAACGATGCCACATCTTGTTGCATATAAATCGAATTTTACAAAATGTAATTTTGTTCTATTACTACGAGAAATTCTCGGCCAGGCATGTCTAGTCGGCAGATGATATGCGAATAGAATTCTGAATAAGTGATGTTCGCAAATGAGAAGGTAACGTGTGTGTAGACAAATAGAATGTGAACGAGCGCATTCCCTCTGAATTAGAAATAAACGAATGGAGGAAGTGCCTATCCCCATCATAATAACCTAGAGATGTTACAATGTCATGAAAAGTTTGCAAAGTCGTACGTACGAGTATAATGACATTATTATACTTGTTCTACTGGAAGGTTAGGGTTAGACTGCTAAGATAGAAATTTTGTAAATTTCACTTAATAAATTTTGACTTTCATAGATTTGTAAAGATGAAGAAGTTTCTAGTCAAGGAAACTTATACAACATAAGGAAATCACCCCTTGCTCTCTTCTGGCACATCATAACAGAAGATAAATGATAATAAAGCCCTGCGGGTCCTTGATTAAGGCTTGTTTTAATCATAATATTGTTGTATCCTAGCATTTCTAGTAGTCATAACAAACTGGGAGGTGGTATATTGTTAGAGGGAAGGTTCAGCTCTCAACTTGGTTCCAAATTTGTACAAAGGTGACCAAACTTCACAAAACTTCTGCCTTCGTCATCTAATGTTGAGAACCAAAAATTTTGCTAGATTTTTCTGTAAAACCTGATGTTATAAAAATTATCTTCAGAACCAGATAAAGAAAATTAAAAATCTCAAATTAATTTGAGCAGGTCACCCTAATAAAACAACAACTGTACAAATTCTGAAGTGAAAACAAACATACAAACATCGATACCAATCATGAAAATTTGATTAAAATCATTTGATTAAATCCTGCAACTGCAGACAATCAATTAGTCTCAATTGTCGTCGACCTGGAACTTGGTACTTGTAACATGTCACATTTAAAGTTGGAATAGTTTAATGCAAATGGCAATAACTGACAGGACATCTATGCAAATGCAAATTATTACAAGGGTCTCAGCGAGTCTTTTAAAGTGACATACCATTAGTTATCCACCGTCATAGATTTCCTAACCATCCATCGCATAGTCATTCCCTTCCACCGGAAGAGTACCAAACGCGATGTGAGAAGAAAAATGAGTTGGGGCTATACCCCGGGTGTAAAAATTTAGTTTTCGATGTCACGCCGCGTCCAATGATTTATATTCCGTAGCGTACAGTCATTAATAGTGTCGTAACGCCAAGTCGCTACCCTTGACTTCTAAGGTCTAAAAGGTCTTATGCAAGACTCCCAACTAGTGTTTTAGCATAGAATGCACATTGCTTAGGGTGTTATTTGAGCTCTAGTTAGCATTGGAATACGAAGCGATTTGCTTCGTTTGGATTCGAATAAATGGCAGTGAGAGAACAAGGAGGAAACGCGATGGCGGTATTAGCAGCGAGCGGAACTTGGAATGGCGTAAAAAGAAGAATAAGGGATGGTAATATTCCAGACGTCGGTTGGGTGTGTATCGGGAGTCAATGACGCGATGCGTCTTTTACTACTGGATTAGTTTCGGATTATCGTGCAGTGCACGATGCATTTTGTTATGGTCTACTGCTAAAAGTCTGGGTTTTGGTTTTCATACAGATTGTTCGGATTTTCGCGGATATTTTTAGAGATCTCTGGTTACATTTATTCCGTTTCAATGTTTATTCAAGTTAATGGAATGTCTTTTTTGCAAAAATGGAAGGAATCAATATTGGAGCTAATGATGGATCAGCTTGGTTATTGGCAATTGACCCCTCTGCTTAGCCACGTATAACAGAATCACCACTGCACACAATATTCCTGCAGAGCAAGGCAATTATTTGAGCAGCAGCTGCTTTGAAGATTATTGCATGGATTCACTGAGGATCTCTCACCCAATGCTTTGTGATATGTGCCTTAATTTAATCAAATCTATTGCTTACCAAACTCTAGATTATAAGAAATTCATTGGAGCAAAATAAGTATCAAGATTTGTCAAAAATTTTCTTAATTAAAATTTTTCTAAACTAATTTTAGAAACACACTGTATATAGCTTAACTACTACTAGAATAATATAAAAAGATTTTGTCGTCTAAGCCCTTAGGACCCTAGACAGTGTTTCCTGTAGTTTCATCGATGAAACTGAACAAACAGAAAATCACCAAAGGGCAAATTCAACGCACATGTCACCACGCAGTGGACAGTCGTGATCATAAAAGTATTAATTACGTTTGTCATCCGCAGGCAAAATATAATACGAAACAAAATAAAACAATTTCATAATTTGGACTGACCCACATTTCCGTGAGGATGCCTAATTGAACAACACCCGGGATTGGTAACATTCCGCACATTGGACTAAATGTAACGATCGGCTATTTAGATTTTTATTAATTAAAACGTTAAAATTATTACACTACAAAAATTAATGTTTGCTCGTAAATAATTATTGCTGGCATAGTAAAAATTCGTTTTAATTTGCAATTTCAAATTTAAAACAAATTTTTTTTTTGTAATTTTAGAAATCTACAAGTTGAATGTTGCAATTTAAAAGAATCCTAGAAAAGATTTAATTCAAAGGATTTTACTAAGGACTTGTTGGTAACAATTCACTAGAGGCAATGAGATAGACATGTTTGTCGCGCGAACGGGTAAACCAAGAAAATTTAATATAAGAAAAGTGTCTATAAATCTTGAGCGTGAGCTGAAACTGCCAGCGTTCGCGATGTGATATAGTAAAATATTAAGCATCATACGAGTCTATTACAGGCGGAAAATGCGGCGTAAAACAAAACGCTGAGGCGATAAATCTGGTGGAGAATAAGCTACTTCCCTAGGAGAATACGTGTTTTCTCAAAAATTCGCGAAACTATTCACTTACATGTCTCTCAGACTAACCTTAGGAACTACAAAATAGTATCATAAATTAAAATTGTTTGCAAAATTTTTACATTGAACTAAATTTTTCAATTTAATGCTGCTTGAAGTAAAACTAGAGGAAGCTCTTAAATATTTTCTAAATTAGAAAAATAGATCAATTTAGAGCAATGCCATACCTCGATGAAGTTCATAAAACACTCGCGTGCCACTTTATTGTCCCCTTTATACATTGGCCAATAACTGCTATTGTGCGATAAGTGTTTATTGTACTTTAATGATGTACGATTGTGAGTTTTGCGCTTGTGTTTGTATTCAATGTGTGCTTAGACAAGCGTGCACAGGAGCAGGCCGGAGGAGAACCCAACTCGGCTCGGCTGGAAGGCGTTAGTCACACTTCCGGAAGCGTGCAGAATGCAACCGGAATCGGAAACCGGTCGTCGCTCGCTGCTATTTCGTATAACTTAACAATAAGTCATTGCGGACACGAGCTGATACATCCATAAATTATTCGTCCGTGCGTTGCGAACGCAAACATCTCGCGAACATCCACACACATTAGACTCATGTTGGGAGCTTCTAAGTACTTTTTTTCGGGAAGGTATCCAGGGTTGAATTTTCTTTGCTTAAAACTTAGAAAAATCTATGGAGAGACTTTACAGATTCTTGCTGTAAAGTCAATCCTGGATTTTTTATAAGAAGGGAGTTATTTCGTTTTATTGCAAAACAATTCGCCTAGGGCGTTGGATCCTGGATCCAGGATCATGAAAGATGAGGGTCCTTGGTTTAATTTAGTTCTTTATAAGGTTTTATTACAAATTTCTTTTGGGGGGAACCAAAATAACAAATTGCCAAAATCTGTTCAAAATTAGTAATAATTAAAAATCCACAAATTGTAGAAAATCTAAATTTAATATAGTAAGCAAACTGTTTTCGATTGAGTTGAAGAAAAGTCAAAGTATTAAGTGAGCAATAAAAGTCGTTATTAGCGACGACAACGACTACGATATTTTAGGAAAACGTCGCGGACCCAAAAGCAAAATGTGCCCCCTCAGAGTCGGTAAATCGCATTCGGTCCACTGTAAAGCAATCCAAGTCAACAGCAGTTGGCTACGATGATGATTTGTACAGCTTTTAATGATCGTAGGGAATTCATTTCAAAGACGCCGGCGCCAAGGGAGTAAGGACTCAAACATTTCCGAAACATTATTAGCCCGAACGGAGTCCGAAGTCGTAAAGCTCAACGTACTCGCTCGTTTAATATTTCGTCTCCAGTTTATTGCTCGTTTCGCTTATAATAAATATGAATTCCTATTTTGCATCGGATCCGTTCGTGGCTGACATGCATCTAACATTGACGAAAACTAGACCGACATAGACGAGAATCCTGCATGTGAGCAAAATTGTTTGGCTCGTATAACAAAGCGCAAACAACTAAGAACTTCAAGGCTGCAGGATATTGGCAACGATGGGGAAATAATAAAATGTTCGAATGCATCGCACTGTGCATATCGGTTGTGTTGCCAATTTCTGGGTTTATGTGCACCAATGCGGAGCAACTATCGCGTGACGCTTGAAAAAGCTTTGTAGAAAACGGAAGGAAAAGTTTCTTAGGGATTTTTTGTTTTTTAGTTTGAAGATTTTCAGGTTAAGTATTAAGGTTTTGATTGAAAATGTTTCTATCAGGTTTTTGGTCTGAGAGGTGTTGTAACTGAAAATTTTGGGCAAAATTTCAGTATTCATTTGTTTGCCTCTTTTGGCTAATTAAAAACCTTGGTCCAACCCTGGTGACATGCATATATTAAATTTCTTTCTAGTTCTGGACACTTGTGCACATAACAATGTTGGTGTCGCAATATGCCCGATTTCACAGGACATGAATATTCCGCCGGGTGGTTGGACCAACATATGCAACAACTATCCTAACCTCTGCTTGCTACCCCATACCCCTACCAGTAGCAGGGTACTCTACAGTCCTGCATATGAAATTTATGTTTAATATAACGCTCCGAGGTCAGTGCAAATGTTTTTCTATTGAAAATTCAACCCTCAAGCACAAATTGTCATTTTCCATAATTTATGACATAAAACATCGGAACCAACACATTCCCAGAAATTCATTCCATTTCCATACTAATTGCAGAAAAATGTTGTTATTTGACAATTTTGATATATCACATTTTTAGATAGTTTCCAGCATTTTATTTTACGACAATGTCTTTTTGTTCGTTAGAAATGTTGAACGCAAAAATGGCAATCATATGAAGGTCTTGACAATTTTCATTTCGCAGACAAGCAGACACGGAAGAAATAAAATTGAGATAAGTACAGAGGAATCGAACGAACAAGAAAATGAAATGTCGTATACTCATATCTCGCGTCATGCTTTTCCATTGCACAACTCTTGACAAGAATCAAATGCTCTGCAGTCATAGAAACAGCCCAAAGTAATAAAAACGTCTGCGAATCATACGGAGATTGAAATCATTGCGAGTTACATGGACCAGTTGACAGCCAATGTTTGGAAATTGGACATCATATCTATCTCCTTCGAATAATTCTATTTTTAAAAAGTTTAACTTTAAAATGTAATAAAAATTTTATTCTAAGAATAAAATTTTTGTTTTATTCTAAGAATAAAATTTGCAATTAGGATAATTGCTTCCCAGGGAAATTAAATTAACTAAACATAAAATAAAGTTTATTTACCTGAATACTATAATAAGTAAAACCCATAACTAAATAAGGAATCAATAAGGCAATAAACGTTTGCCAAGCTTAATTAACTAAAGTCGCTCGAATCGGCAAACTGACGAGAGAGGAGCTTCCAAGTTCCGCATCACGCAACTTTTCTAATTTCCAACAACCTGTTTACAAATACTTTTCCTTTAGATGTTTCCCTAACATGCGGAGTCGACGACACTTCTGCTATTAGCATTACCGTTTAAAACCCGTCTGCGAATAAATCAATTTTAATTAAGGCTGACATGGACCTTTCCGTACTCACTTCTTTTCCGCGCGGGAAAACCTATAAATAACGAGGACTTTTGAATAAAATTTGAGTTTTTCTTTGATGTCATATTTAATTTATATAATAATTCTGAATATTGAATTGAATTTTCCTTCACGTTTGTTTTAATTAAAAAGTTAATTTGTTTAAGGTATTTACGTTGTGTTTGGTGTTTCGTAAACAAAGGGTTAGTTAAAAGCGGTTAGTGTTAATTGAAATCTACATTTACATATATTCACCATATTTTTATGAATTTATCGACGACCAACGCGTTGTGCTAATGGAGCACAGCTTCATTGTATAAGCGAGCCGACTGATAATAAAAGTTTTAATTAAGTTGCATTGCGGCACCGTCAGAGCAATCATTGGCCGCAAATAAACATATTTCGAAACAGTTTAGATGCAAAATGCACTTGATGTTTTCTTTTAATTAAATCGAACCGCTCTCGCCCACTCTAAAACACATATACGTTTTTAATTAAAATTTCTGAGATTGTTAATTCCACCAAAAAAATCGTGAATTTTGTTAAACCCTAAGAAAAATTTGCACTAGTTAGAAATTCAGATATTTACAAAGTTTGAATAGCACCAATAAAAGTTAGAAATACAAAATATTCCAAGTTGAAATTGTCTCTGTACGAAACATAAAGCAAACGATAAAAGCGAATGTAATCACGTCGAAAATCTAAATCGCGACCCATATTATCGCACCTAATCACCGCCCGTAGAGGGCAACACGGAAATAATAGAGACACGTATGTGCCATTATCAGGCACCTCAATAAGGAACAGCAATTGGGAAACTTTGCAGCGTTACAACGGGTACAGCATGCGATGTGGTGTACGTGCCCGCCAAACTGATAAAAGTTCTCGAAAACGATACGAAATGGCAAATACAGACGTATCTGTATCTGAAGCTCTCTGCCAACGACATGAATCGCTCGGTTTAATCTCTGCCTCTCTCGTTTTATTGTTATTGTATCGTCTCCACAGCAGCTTCATTGTTGTTACCTCTTCCAACTCGAGTTGTTGCTTTTTGATTGCTTCCAATTTTATTCCTAAACAATTTCTTTGCAATTGTAACCTAACGTAACCTAACTAAACTCTGTATTTCTATTTATTTATTTGCTAGCAAAGTTAGTTAAGAAGTTTGTCGTTGTCAGTGGTTAGCTTGACCTATATAAACAAATAAGTTGTTGATGTATTCTGCATTATTCAGTTGAGCTAGAAGTTCCAACTCGTGCTGGGAGTCTAATGAGTCAAATCTATAATTCCGGAGCAGGGCACACGTACTCCGCATGCAAATGAAAGCAACAGTTTTCCAACATCAGTCCGTTCCTTTCGTCGTTATCCCATTAACCGTTCGTCAACTTCCACATATTGCTTCCTCATCTGCATCATGGGCGCAAAGCTCTATCTAGTTTTAGTTTATTAAGTTTGCGGCGTAATTATAACTAGCAAAACTTGGAAACAACTAGAAATCTACTGCCAAACTCTACTCCTAGACATTACCCAGTCGTAATCCAAATCTAAATGATGATTGCAACCATACTCTTAAATCCTCCATCTCCCTTCTTCAAAAAATTCATTTTGGCTGAGTCATGATAATGTCTTGTCAATCTTAGTTTTTTTACCCCTACCCTATCAGTATTTTAGTCAACCCTAACTTAAACCAAAAGCACATCTATATCGACACTAATTTCCATTGCGATGCGCCAAGTTTCCAAGACTAATCTTGGATTATGTCGCAAACTCCCTGCTCTGTAGATATCTGCACAGGGTTATTGTCGGACGTGCCACACGAATGCAAAAGCAAACAGAAGAATGAGTACTAAACATGGTGCTACTAACTACATTGGGAAATGTAAAATGGCAGGCGTGCCTTCATAACAACCATAACGGTAACGACAGGTGGATTTAAAACAGATTTGACTGGTTAATCCGTTTTTGAAAAAGCGCTTTTGCCTTGCCTCCATGGCAGAAGTTGCATGCTTCCAGAGAAACAAATG
>JASKGN010015776.1:0-11684 GCA_030556245.1 Falagria sp. GC000072 | reverse complement strand
TTCTCATAGTTAGAAACTTACTGTACAATGAATCAATAAAGTAAATACATACATACGTTTAAATGAAAATATAACTGGAATATAGGAAATAAAGTTCATAGTTCTTAAAGAATTCAGTGTTGTGTGACTATTCTACATTAATAATAATTAAACACATGATCAACAAATACATCATATAGAGCCTTCATTTGCATCGAATTAAGACATGTTCCCATCGTTTGTTATTTTGTTTTATTTAGATACCAGTTAGATTGTTCCATCAACTAATCTACGACTTGACTTCGTTGAAGACGTTTTTCTTTCATAAAAATTGGCCTTATAAAACTTGATGTAAGATCATTGTTAATTTGGAATTAATATAACGAAAATAAAATAAACTATGTACGAATAAAATCAAATGTATTTATTTATTATTATTGTCCAAAGATAAAATTTTCTTAGCTTAATATGTTCCTACAACATTACAAACTGCGCATGCGTTATGCGTATAAAAGTTTTAAACCGGTTCAAAGCAGTTTGACGTTTGTAGGAACAAAGGCTTATTATTTGGAAAATAATATTTAAGATTTGAATAATTAATGTAAATAATAATTATAAACATGTGATTAGGTAAAATATATATAAAATTTATTTAGAAATTCATGATGAGTACAAAAATACAAAAATTACGCAATCCTGATTAAGAAATACATATTATGTATAATTATTGCAAAATTTACAAAATTAATTAATGTAAAAATCATAGCAGCTCCGTGTAGCCAAAATTGAATTTGTCAAGAAATATCGTTTGTAGTGCTACTAGTTTGCCGTTCATGACTCCGAACACAACCTTACTCTGAAAACTCTGAAGTAGACATCTTTCTATTCAGAGATGAAATTTGTCTCATAAAATAAAATGCTTAAGCATGCCCTGCATGTCACTTCAAACACCAAGGAAATTCAAAACAATATATGTAGTTGCAGTATTGCACACCAAATAGGTACAAGTGCAATTCTTCGTATTGAGATGTGTTCATGTTTGACATTGACGGTGCCGTTAGAGAGTGCAGAAAACGAGAATTGAACATGTCAAAGAAGGACATAGTGCACTTACAAGTTGCCTTGCTGCAGCAGCCAGCAGGCACAACTGCAACGCGCTTTACAACAGCAGGCGGCAAGCTAAGTACGAGACGATAGCAAAGAAATACTTCTGCTTAGGGGTGACTCCTAGCTCTGCCATATTGATCTTTTATTTACGTAAGGAATTTTCGGATTTTCAATGCAATGGTGACAACTATGATTATTCTCTGCTTACTTTACTCAATAATATACAAATAATATACATACTTAATTTAATATTTTGGTACTTCTTATATTAAATATATCACTGTGTATCTAACAATAAATTTGTCACAATTACAATCTACCGCATTGTTTCTACTCTTCTAATAAATTAAACTGCCAGATCTATGTTGCAGACATCATGTAAACTGCAATTCTTATATGTATAGTTAAGTAAGTAAATGCGGTTTGTGTTAATTGCGGCTTTTGTACTAATCGTAATTGTGCAGATGTTCGCGAATTACTACTGCCACTACTAAGAATAACAAATCATATTAATAGTAGTTTAGCTTGTGGCGCCTTACTGTAAAGTAGCGCAGTATTAGCTAATGCTATTTATAACAAATAAATTTGCAATAATTCTTCATTCAGATTACACAGAATAGTATTCCTGTTATGTAGTATTTGTTATCGAATACATTTTGATACGAGGTAAAAGTATACCGATACTTCTTCTTAAGCTGAATAAGCTAACAAATATGTTATAGATAACAAAAATATGCCGTTAATAAATTACTTCTTGTTATTATTATAATTATATGTGTAGTTAATATATAACTAAAAACTAATGTACGTAATATTATTTTTTTATTTAAAATGAATACTTCAATGCCATTAAATCTATATATAAAACAGTATTTGCTTTCCACTATTTTAAACAACTTTAAAAATACGCACCATAAATTCAATCCTTAAAATTATACACCTAAAATATCAGTTTTCACTAAAAAATGAAGCAAAAATCAAATTTGTTTTAAATATTGATATTTATTTAAAATCCATTTTCTTTAAAACAACATCAAAATGATCATATTGAATCTATGGAATTTCATGAATGAAATTGTGGTTAAAATCATTTTAGGTTTTTAATAACTGATTATTATATTTCAAATTAATATTATTTATTTTGGATAATAAATATGCAATTAATTCGAAACTTAATTTTTCTTACACATTTGTTTAGTCTAACTCTGTATTCAGATCTATCTCGATGTATTCTTTCCCATTTTGTTCCGCTTTCTGCCAAATTAATAGCCAATAACGATATTAAAAACCATAAATTAAAACGCTTTTGTAACGCAATTACCACGAATTGAATGTAAATTTTTACACTTATACACTGCTCATATTACTGTATTATATGCAATCACACGCTTATTGTTATTACGAGTATTGCTATTATAAACAGCCAGCTACAATTATTAGAAATTATAATTATGTATTTTAGAACAATTACAGTTTGAAGAAAGTATAAAATATTTTAATTACCATTTTCCGCTTCTTTTCTTTCCTTCCTTCTATATCCAATTTAATGCAGAAAGCGTAATTATTCTAGGAAACTCTGGACAATTATGTTCACAGATTTCTTCATATTTAAATTTTCTGTTATTTAGTGGTTGGTTTCCCAGGACTACCGCACTTTCGGTCTTGTCGATTTTTAACTTGTTTAAGGGTCAAAAGTTTTGATTCCAAACATTCATCAGTTTATATTTATTGATCTCAAAACTGTTATGCCTTTTAAATATAAAGTCCTCTAATATTCTAAATCCGGCACTGATGCTATTATACTTTAAACTAGAGGTGGGAATTATTTTTTCTCTAGGAGCCCATACTTTAAAGAAACAACAATCATTGAGGTCGAATAATTTTAGAAACAACTTAACTTTTTTGTCTAAACACGTAAGAAAAAGTGTAAAATGAGGACTTCAAATTTGTTTCATATCATAATAACATTAGATTTGTCAATTCATAAGTGGTTAATTTTATTTTTCCAAAATTCGATACTATTCTTGTCAATAAATCCTTAATTGGACATTTGGACAAATTAAGAGAAAATAAGAATATGAGACTGACGCAACAGTGGCCTAATTCAAAACTGCATTTTAGGATATATCCAGGATATTAAAATTGAATAATTAATTCACAACATTTTGCACTTTGCTTCGATAGAATTTAAATTATATTTCATTGTATTGAATATCATATACATAATTTGAATTTTATTTCTGTGCAGTCAAATAAAAGGAACGTAAAATGTAAAATCGAGTGACACTTGAATTAGTATTGTATTGAAACATGTATTCATATTAATTAATTATTACATTATTTTTTTGCGATCTTTTTAAAATTTGACTTTAGGGGTAAGGGTGACCCTTAAAGTCAAATTTTAAAAAGATAATATTAGATATGGTAGAAAATATGGCAATAGTATCTTCATTGCAGCAGTTATTTGTTATCAATGATAGTGCCATTATATCCATCCCCTCAAATAACTATTAAATTAATAAAGTGATTATAGACTATAACAATGGACTTAGTTATATTTTTTGAAACTTCCTAAATTGATATGTATGTAGTCGGCCCAAGTTAGGCAGTTTAAAAATTGGTATAATTTTGCTCTTCTGCAACCACTGTAATATAAAGTACCATTTTGGGCAAAAACGAGTCCAAAAAGCAGCTATATTGGTACCAGGGTAGTCAATGCTCATCTACAGCGATTAACAATCAAATTATTGTGATATCTGGTTTCGATATTGTTGGTTGTTGCAGAATAAGGCTAATTATGTGTAACTTTTTTGTACAACGCACGTTCAATTATTATTTTTTTTATTGTATTTTAATTATGTCAGAGTTATTGAATTTTGGGTGGGATATTAGCAATTGATATTGATATTTTTGGTGTAGGAAAGCACCAAACAATACGATACGTATGCTCATCCAAAACTACCTGACGCATCATGCTTTCACAGTTATCAGTATAGAAGTTGATAAGCATTTTTAAGTCACCTACCATGTAATGGTAAACACACAAAGTTATTCATTACTCAGCGACAGACACATGGTCAAAATTAATATGTCTCCGTCTAATTATATGTTTTATCTGATTGTTTCTAAATTAAATTAAATGTTTCCAGGATTCAAAAATGGACGATAAAAGAATTCCACGAATAAGTTCCAAGGTTTCTCAAATAGCAAATCGCTTCCAACCAAATCAGCGCGAAGACATCATTGTTCCCATTCGTAACAAGCCGCGTTCTACTAGTAGTCCTGGTACTACGGACTATAAAGATTTGGAAACGTCTGTCACTGTGGTTAGAACTGAATCTCATCTAACAAGATTCAATAATGCTAGAGCATTATTTGAAAAGTTAGGAGAAGAAAACAGGCCAAGGGACATTCAACGTGTGACAAGTCATCCGTACCCAATCCAATCAACAAAAAGTGCATCACATGTTTTAGATCGTTCCCGCAGTAGTTCTGCTAATAGCGATCACATTAGAGATACCAAATCTACCGATGGTTCTAGATCACCATCTCCCGCAAGAAGGTGTACTCCATTGAACGATAAAACTAATGGATTTTCAAGTGTAAATAAAATAGATGAATATTGCGGGGCACCTGTGGGAATTGGCTTAACAAAATTAAACGGTAATACAGAAGATCGCATTAAACCACAACTTATGAAGAAACCTGAAAAGCCTGAGCGGAAGTTCAATAGCAAGGAATTAATAGAAAAACAGCGAAATTGGACGTCGCATTTCTCCAAGTCTAGAACATCCAGATATACCAGTGATCCAAATCGAAATGACCCCAAAGAAAATCTTAATAATGGCAATAAAGAGGCGATTGTTGATAATCGCGCTACTCGTAGCGCTTCGTTTACTTCGCGGATGCGTAGCCCACCGACGTCGCCTCCATGTCCACCAGACGTCACTCGACGACCAAATATTGTCCGACGTGAAAGGCCTGTATCCGTGCCTACTCATACAAGCAGCCCTTTGAGTTCGCCTATTAAAGAGCCTCCATCAATTGCAAGTCCAATGAGAAACGTTAATGCGCGTGTGGTACGTGGTCAACATAGACGCGAATCTGAGGAGACGGATAAGGAAAATAAACCAATTGAAGAAGTCGAGTCCAGTGTAGTGTGCAAAAACAAAGATCACCTACCCATGTTGTCTTCTTCGGGAAATAATGCGCTTAGCAATGGTCAAAAGTCAATCTTAGACGACTTAAGCAAAGAAAGTTTAAGTGTAAGCAGTCTCAGTTCACTTAGTCCACCAAGTAGTCCCCGCGCCAAACAGGATACAGATGTTGAGGTAGAGGATATTGTGGAAGAAAAGGCTGCCCACGAGACCAACAGTAAGACTGAAAATTATGCCCAGGGTAATAATTTTATTTTATTCATATATTTCTAAAAACTCATGTATATATATATATATTAACGAAGTAAAATTCAAACTTACGCACCCATCATTTTGATTTTTGAAACTGAAATAAACTGCACTCGTACAAGCGGCAACATGAAACCATACATTTTAGTCTCAAGCGGGAATTCAGTAGGAATAGTTTATTTATAGCATTGGTTGGGAGATTGTACTCTCATGCGCAATCCAAATCACTTCCAATCTTGTTCGCGGTATTTACTCTTTCGGTGCAAAATTGATTATTATTGAGCTCGACCAACGCCTGATAATTGAAATATGAGAACAAATGTGTTTTAATTAATTTAAATAAAGTTCCGAACATTCTTTTGGTGATGATTAATGAGAATTATGAGAAGAATGTGGTGCATGCGGCTGAGACTGCTTTGTTTAAGTTGTTCAGGTTAGTACTTTTAGTATTCAAACAACGGGATCTGCCTAAATGGGTATAATTTAAATTATTAATTTGTATATTTCCTGTTTGTCGATCATCTCATAATTTTGTATATCCGTTCTGTAGCGAAAAGTATTTTGGAATTGTCACAAAAATGGCTCCCATTAAACTATTACGGCAAAGCATTACCAAGCAGATTGCATTGTTTCCGCGTACATACCATTCAATAAAATACTTCCAAATTAATATGGATGATCACTTCATTTGGAGCTAATATTTATATGTTTTTCAAAATCTAGATCAGGCAGATGTGAAATGTAATAAGACTGAAGAAGAAGAAGCTGTACCACGCCGTAGTAAAGTTTCCAGTATATCGGTAAACATTCCTGCTGCTGGATTAGGCAATCGTCCACCTTCAATTATTTCCAGTTCTACGACTACTGACGAAGGAGGATTTAATGAACCGTATCCAGAAATTAAAGCTCGCTTAAAACCTCCTGAAGACGACGCACTCTATTCCTACCCTATCACCAACGAGGAAAAAGTTGAACTATTCATTCAGGACGAGGGAGATTATGCGACAATTGATATCAAGGACTCTCCAAACACAGATAGTCTTGAATCGCCACTGTCTCAACCGCGTACTGTAGAAGCAATCTATGCTGTACCCAATAAACCAAGTTGTTTACTGCAACAGCGTTCAAACGCTTCCACTGACTCAGACTCACAAGCTACGGTTGTGCAACATAAAAGTTTTGATTCAGACTTATCACGTCACGGGGGTGAACCTGACGCAATAGTGTCTGAACTCGATATGCAAGACAATGCAGGCGATTTTGAGCAAAGTTTACAGACGGCTGAATTTCTTCAACATGAACGTAGTGTGGAAACAAGTAATAGACCTGACGTAGTTCCCTCATTTTCCCCTAAAGGCGTAAGTTGAACTAATATTATTTTAATAATTCCATGCATATCATATTACATTTTAGAGCCCGGTTAAACTTTCCCCAGAAACTCACTGCGAGGCTAATTTGCTTGATCTCAAAGATGTGGAGTATGCTGACGCCAGTGACGAGGAAGAAATGGATGATTGTGTCATTATTAAAGACGATGTGCCAGAAATTGATGCAATGACTCCGGCAGAGGCGGAAAATTTACTTAGCACAAAGTACGTTAATTATACATATGTATATATATTTATAGGTTTTACATCACTATACTTATAATAAATATTTTAGTATTCTTGAGAAACGTATTCGCCAAGAAATAATTACGGATGAAGAAGCGAGAGAGATTCAAAAATTGCTAGAATCTAAACAATCAAAATGGCAACCAGATGCCAATTCATCAATTTTACAAGATTCATCAATGCAAGATTCACTCGGTTTGCCGTCATTGAACGACAGCTACGGCCCACCATCAATACAGGAAGACCAAGTAGAATATGCTCAAGTCATTAAGATTAAAAAAAGCGATCGTCATCAAATGAATGAGTCCACTAGTAGTATAGATGTCTCTATGCAAGACATGTCATTGACACAGAGTAAGCTGGAATCTAGTATAGCATCGGATTCTGGGCTGATTGACTCTGTTACTAGTTTAACAGAATCTAATACCGATACAGATTTCATTCCTAAACCACTACAAATTGTGGGTATTGAAAACGGAATACATTACTTCGAAGACGGTCATTTTTGGATGGAAGTGCCGGGATTGCCTGAGGATGATGACGACGATCTAGAATACCCAATGTATATACCTAAATCATCTAAGATTAAATTTTCTGCTGGACCGATACAGGTTTTTTCTACATATAGTATCAATGATTATGATAGACGTAATGAAGATGTAGATCCAGTTGCAGCTAGCGCTGAATATGAACTGGAAAAGCGTGTAGAAAAAATGGACGTATTTCCTGTAGAATTGCTCAAAGGTCCTGAAGGTTTAGGTCTTAGCATAATTGGAATGGGCGTTGGGGCAGATGCAGGCTTGGAGAAGTTAGGAATTTTCGTTAAAACGATAACATCTAATGGAGCAGCTTCTAAAGATGGCCGAATTCAAGTTAACGATCAGATTATTGAAGTTGATAGTAAAAGTCTTGTTGGAGTTACGCAGGCATATGCAGCGAGTGTATTAAGAAATACGTCAGGTATTGTTAAGTTTAGCATAGGCCGTGAGCGCGATCCTGAAAATAGTGAAGTGGCACAATTGATACGCCAATCTCTGCAAGCTGATAAGGAACGAGAAGAACGCAGGCAGCGAGCATTAGAGGCCGAACAACAAGCAAGTGATGCGAGCACACTTCCTCTTACAGGTACTACCACATAGTATTTATATATTTATTATCATAATGAATTTTGTAAACTTTTACAGGTTCTGCCAGTAGTAGTGTATCTGATGGACCTGGCAGTCCCCTAGTAGCTAACTGCGATAATGTATTTGAACCAGAGCCTGAAAATAATGACGTAGAATCACTAAGGCTTCTATTGCAAGAGGTGATTTCAAATTATTTCACTCATTTTCATATAACATTATTGCGTGTGTGTTATTTGTGCCTTGGGTAGTAGCGTTATGTTACTTGCATTGTTAACTCAGTACTATATTTGTATTTTGTATGTTTTGTGTTTGTTATGCAGACTCAGCGCAAACTAAACCTCTCTGAACATGAAGTAACACGCCTGAAAACAAAGGTAATTTAAAATAAAGTTGTTTGTTTCGTGCATGCTTTTATTTTATATTTCTTTCTCTCATGAACATTATCATTCTCTTTATTTTAAAATAATTTTATACTTTAATATAAAAAATTACAGTTGATGGAGCAAAATGGATTAAAATCGGATGAAAGTGAAAGACTTGAACAAGCTAACACTAGGTTGAAAGAAACCGAAAAGGCATTGATTGTTGCAAAAAAGGAGAACACAACATATCAAAATATGTTGGAACAATCTCAGAATCAATATTTAGCATTAGAGAAAAAATACAGTAGGGCCAAGCAACTTTGCAGGGAATTTCAACAACGGGAAATCGAAATGGTGCAACGGGAGGATTTCTATCAACAGTTGCTACAAGAGAAAGATACCGAATACAATGCGCTGGTTAAGAACCTGAAAGATAGGATTATTATTCTTGAGCAAAAACTCTACGAAACACAGCAACAAGCTGGTATTCCAATGTCATTGCCTTATGATAATATCAATGTAAAATCTATAACCCCGCAAATGCCTCGTCGTCAACCGCCAAACAAGTTACATCACAGCATAACTCCTGATTTTTCTGACACTGAAATCTCCGATGCTAGTCCCGATGATCTCAATAAGACAGACACTGTAGAACGAAAGCAACTGCCTATTAAAGATGAATTTGATAGTGCTGTGCCTCCACACGAGTTGCTAGATATATCAGCAAACAAGAGCAAGGCAGAACTTGTTAACCGTGCTCGACAAATGCCTAAAAAAGGCTCTTTAAGCAATAGCAGTTCCGATTATGGTCTTGATGAAAGCTATAATTCTGCAGATGAACTTGATCCTCAATATATTAATGATTCAAAAAACGACTTGATGCGCCCGCACACCTTGGACACGAATAATTATTCTACATATAGTACTGCTCAGTACAATTCACAAAACAGCCACTACAACTCTGTGCAATATTCTCAGATACAAAATAATTACGTTCAAAAAATTGATAATTCGACGGGGGTGGTGTACGCGCGCGTTCAAAAGGAATCAAGTATTCAACAACCTAGTCCCGATCCATGGGTAGGTGGAAATAAGGCTATAGGTCCCCCGTCTTCATTAGCTGAACAGCTAAAACAGGTAATTAATTGACATCGATTATATAAAGAAATATTATACAAATTCAATGTATAGGTATTAGCAGAGAGAGAGAAACGTATTGGAACAGAAAGTTTAAGTAACTCTACAGATGAATTGCACGAAAAGAGCAAAAGCACAGCGCAACATTTATTAGAAGAAATTCGACAAGCAGTAAACGAAGCCAATGCCAGAGGAGGTTTGTTTGTCAAAATTTAAATTTTCAAAAGTAGTTTGATATTGTTTTGTTTGCAGTAAAAAAAGTAGTTCCTGTAACATTATCTCCACCGGGATCCGTTCCATGGCAGCATCAATCAGGCGCGTCACCCACACCTCCCTCTCCTTCAAGTCTCTCCTCTGGTTCAGTATCCCCTTCGCGGATGGATACATGGAGCAGTATGCATCCTTCTGACATCAGTTTGTCATCATGCAGCATTGCCAGCTGCGACAAGCGTAGTTCACATTTTTGGCAGTCTTCCACAGTTGCTGACTGGAGCAAGGAACAAGTATAAATATTTCTAATTTAATACATACCGAAATCACTAATTTGTGACTTTTAGGTGTGCCAATGGTTATTAGGTTTAGGATTAGAACAGCATATTTCAAAATTCCTGGAATTACAAGTAAATGGATCAGCCTTGTTGCAACTTACATCTGCTGATTTTAAAATTCTTAAAGTTAGTGGAGATGATAAAACGAAATTAAAACGTAAAATTAAAGAATTAAAAGTACAAGCTGAAAAAGAACGCAAGCAAATGGAGAAGGATCGCAAAGAAAAAGAAAAACAGCAGCGAAAAGCGGAGAAAGCAAACAAAAAGAAGTGAACTTCTGAATGGCAGTAGTCTAATGGCCTATAATTTGGAACTGAAACAAAGATTTATAGTGATAAATACCAAACGAGACAAAAACAATAGTCAAGTGTTGGTGTTAGGCGGTTTACAATTCCTGCCACACAGATTTTATTCATATGAATATTATTTGTTAGTTCCCAATGAGTATATAAAATAATATTTCTGGCCCCAATGAAACGATGCTTTTCTGTGGTGATCTCTGGTTATGTATATTATAGCGCGTATAATTTTATTGCCAAAAAGTCAACAATGTAGGTAATATTCTATAAAGTGTACTCGTGATAGATATCACTAAATATAAAACACCAGGCACTGGTCATAGAAAAATTGTAATACGAATTTTATGCAAACCATGCAAATATAATGTGATCAATAATTTTATTATAAGGCGATTATGGCCAAGTTTAAAAGAATTTTTACGGCAATTGTCTATGACCAGTTCAGAAAAAAGGTGCAAAATAAATGCAAATTCTGCATTCTGATTAATCAATTAACACATTATGTAATAATACTACAAGTAATCAAACAACTATTACAAACACACATTTAATACTCAATATCGAATTAAGCTTTTTGTGCATTTTCCGATTACACAAATGGGACAGTAAGAAATATGTAATTACGTAATTATTCGTTTGTCTACTGAAAATCTTTTGTGATAATGGAGTATGAACAATAAGCTTTAAATTTTAATGGAATATACGAAACTTTAGTTGTGGTAATGTGGTGAAATTCTAATGTATCTTGTAGCATTTTATTAGTGTGCAATGTAGTCACTCAATGATTGATTTTTTCAATTATGACGGAGTGACAAAATTTGCAAAAGTTAACTTTATACTATTACAATTATAAAGCTGTAGATATTTCATTAAGTTAACTGAGATTGATGTATGAATATTAAGTAAGTTATTATTTTGTTAGTATATTGGGCATTTTAAACACAAAGATAGAAGATTGATATATATTGCTGATTTTTCAAATGTAACACAAATCATACATGCAACTCAATACATAGTATTTATGAAAATGATTGTCGTTCCTACGTCCAATCTGGTTGCATGGATTATTGATCGTGTACAATTTAGTTCGTAAATATGTATCAACT
>JASKGN010015761.1:0-10677 GCA_030556245.1 Falagria sp. GC000072 | reverse complement strand
GTATCGTGATGAAGACCTCGGCTTGTTGCTCTAAGAATAGTCCTAATTAGATTCGATGAAATATATAAACATGCTGATTTCTTCTGTGTACTCTTGCATCTTGTCACTTCACTTTTTTTCTTGTCTTTATTTCTTAAACTATTTTTGCCTTTCTAAACGACTTAAAAATTTAATTTAATTAGCGGACTAAATTGCAAATTAAAATTAAGCAAGCTGTAAAACATTAAATTTTTAAGACACAATTAGGAAATTTTATAGAATAATAGAAAATTTAATTAAGAATGTATCTACCAAATTTGATAAAGATATCTTTAACCGTTCGAAAGTTATACAAAAATTAATTTTTAGGGCCCGCTACCTTATACATTTTTTAATTTTTTTTGTTGAAAATTTGTAAAATACTAAAGAATTTAATTGAGAAGGTGTGTGCAAAATTTGGTATTGATAGCTTTATTTAGTCAAAAGTTATTAATTATTTTCTAAGATGTATCTGGAGCGCTACAGATACTCGATTGTGATTGGCTGGGTACAATCCATCATGGCGCCTCTCATGCTAAGCGCGTATCAGAAGAGAGTACAGTGTGCACGTGACATCCTTAGCTCCTAAGCTGTTAGAAAAAAAAGCTCTGACGTTTTTCATTATAACTTGAAGAGTTTTTATCGTAGAATCTTAAAATTTGGTATGATAAGAGTCAATTAAATTCTCTATCAACTGAAATTTATTACAACTTTTTATCTTAATTATTTTCTGAATTATAACCTCTTAAACTTAAAAATTTAATTCCACCATTTTATCAACTTAAAAATAAATTTTAAAATTTCTTAAGATTAATCTAAAATTAAATAATCCAAATTTTTCAAAATTATGACAAAGTTTTAGTTTACTTAATTGTTAATTTAAATTTTTATTCAAATTAATCACAGATGACCTTTACAACTCAAATTATAAACTAATTAATAAATAACAACCTAGAATTAGTGGTTACTAGTTTTTTATAAAATGTTATTAGCGGTTTTGGACCACATAAATTTCAGATAAGAATCTTTCCTAATTTACTAAGAGACACAAATAGCAACAATAAATAAGTCAGAGACCTAAAACTAAAAATATAAAATTGCAATTACAAAAAGATAAACAATTAAAAACGTTATTATGAGAAGCATTAATAATTAAAATTGCAAGAAACCAAACGGTAAATAAATAATTATCACAATAAAATAACAGAAAATTGGGAAGGTGATTTGAGGTCATTATTTGCACGTCCTTGATATCCGTCTTCACAGAATGCAACAACAATCATTGAATTCAAGCTCTCATTTCTGTGAACTTTCAGGAATTTTATGGCATTATAAAAGCCATTAAATATTTATTCATAGTTTCATCGCTACACAATAGTATGAGCTAATACTATATGAGCAACAAACGGATTACAAAAACTTGAATAATTCGAATAGATAAAAGCTTAATTTGTTGTTTGACCCAATCAAAAAATGACTATTAATCATGTTTGTTATTTATATTATTTTATCTGTTAGATTTACTTTTGAAAAGTTCAAATTTAGAAATTCTAAAATTCTAATGGTCCCAAGGATCAAAAGTAATTTTCCAAATTTCAAATTTTCTAATGATTTATTAGAAATTTATATACAATAAAATTATGCAAATTCCAAAGAAAGAATAAAAACATAAAATGTTTATTTATTTAAATACAAAACAATTTTCCTACGATTTATCATTGTCTTCACAACGTGAGAATAAAAAAGCAATACGAAAAGCTTCTTTCCTCCATCTTACATTTATTTCATTTGTTTTATTCCCTCATTCAATCAAAGAATGCAACTATTTAACAACAAACAATATTCAAACAAACAATAATCTTGTTTCCAAACGACAACTTGTGGGATTTTGTTTTTTTCCGGTGTGCCTTTTCTATTTCCTTGATTCGAAAAAGAATTTGTCTTCAATTCTTGGTTAATTTATGTCCGACTCCCTCATGGGAAACTTTCACATCGGATTTTTTGCAAGCAAAGATTTTTCATCGATAGCTAATTAAGCATAGAGACACTCTAACTCTATCCTCTTATAGTGTCCACAGCTGGTCGCATATCTTTATCTTCGCAGATCTTTAATTAGCATTCGGCCGCTACTACTTGCTTATCAACAAACATTTCGTTACCACTGGCGTTCAATAAAGCACTGGGTGCTTGTTACGTGCGCGACAACAAACGGACAATGCGGACGTGCGGTGTTGAATTGGCTAATGATGTTGATAAGTCTTATCCTATCATTTTGGATTTATAAAAATAAGAATTTCAACGCTGGCTGAATTCAAATTTAGAATTTTGCAAAGAACACAAACCGTGTGTGGTCATTAAATTTTGTAATATGTCACCATGTGTGGTAAAAAAGTGACGCAATAATATTAACAATAAACAACCAGAAGCGAAGCGAATAAAACACCATAATTAAAACAAAAGAGAGAAGCGGAATAAGAAAATCTACAAATCGGGAGTGCATTGAATCGCGCCATTATAAATGTATCAAGGAAATAGAAGAAATTAGGAATATACCATCCTTAGGAATGCGTAGCGAATTTCACTTTTTCACTTTCGTGCAGTTATTCATCTGGGACGCCTTTTATTACTTAGTTTATTGCAATTTTCCTAGTGCACAATGCATTACGGATTGGTAACACGTGTGCCATGTGCTCTGCTTGATAATGTAACACATTTCGAAGTATGAAGTTTCGCGTCAACCAAGCGTGGTGGATATAATAAGCGTCGGTTTTCACTGCTGCTGAAGCTGATCCCCATTTATGGTCACCCTCAAAACGCGTTTACTCGGTGTTAAGATTGTTTTTGGTTTTTATGTGAGGTGTGACGCAATAAGAGGTAATTTCTGCCAAGAGACAATAAGCACGACCACGACCAAGGTTTCAAGTCATTACATGATTTTCTCATGGTCATCATGATAAAAATGATTAAAATTAAAAATAGCAAAGTGGATCTAATAGATCCGAAGAAGATTCAGGGAGGATTGGCTTTGTTGCAAAATTAGTCCATTATCAAGATGGTCAAACTCAAGCCATAAATGCAGCTGGAGTAAAGTGTGACACAACAAGAAATAATTCAGCACGATTTAAAAGCTCTTAATGGGCACCACTAATGCCAGATGTTATTTCGTGCTAATTTAGCAAGAATTCATTCGCCATTAAGCATAGAAATATGTCACCATTTTTGGCATTAATGGCAATAATATTTATTCGTGCTGCATGATCATTATAGGTGCGTTTTTTCTTGAGCAATGCAATCCGAAATTTGGACCAAGAAAGTAAGAAACAAACGGCGGCTTGGCAACGTTATCCTTGCAAGCAAGTCGGCGTGCCTAATGTCTCTAATTCTTTTCATTCTTGTGTACTAATGCATCAACAGCGGGCATGACCTCACGGCCCCCGCACCTCAGCTTAGCGGCGACTTCTTCATTCCGCATTGCTGCTATCTCCCAACATGAACGTGCTGTTCGTCCTCTCGATGGCGGCCGTCGTCGCCGTCGCCGTGGCACATCATTTGAGATGCTAATGAATGGCTTGTTCGCTTGACCAAAGTGTAAAAATGTCCCCGAGGGCTCGGCACGCACCATCGGAAAAAATGCCGCCGCGTCGCGCGCACTGCAATGTTTTGCAGCAGCCAGAATGCTTGTTGGCTGCAGAAGAAGAAGAAGTAAAATGCGCACGAGAACACGCGATCGACTTCTCTATTCTGTCAGAGTATCAGCGCTTAAGTAAATAATGACTATCGGAGCGAGGCTCGGTTCGCGCGCGCGAGATGCGCACACAAAAAAGCTAAGAAAGAAGAGAAGACAACAGCAAAATGCGACGAAAACAAGCGAACAATCGGGTTCGTTAGTGTCGACTGGCCGGCGTCCTGCAAAAATATCGGACGACGTTAGTTAGAGAATGATTTATTAAGTGGCCAGTCAGTGCAGTGCGCTCCTTGCTTGCCTAGACAAAAACAATGCAAATATTTGCTAGCCGCGGAAAACAGGAAAATCCGGTTCGTAGGACTATCGCTGGATATGGATCACGTGAACTTTGCAATGACCCTTATTTATGGACGCGCGCCGCTACCAAACGGCATGAAAATCGTGATCATTACACGTCCGAAAAAAGCGACTGAACGGCGTTTTCGTGGGTTATTGCTCGTCGGCTCCGGCTCGGAAATAAGTCGACATGAACACACGCCAAGATTGGACATTATTATCAAGCACGAATAATGCATACGCCGATGGTGATAAAGTCGAAACGGACGTAAAAGGAGGGACCTATTCTGACCCTGTTATAGTTCATTTTGGCGCTCTGTCTACGACATTAGTCACGAGCATCAAGAGATATCGAATCAAATGTGCAACCATTTCTGCATGAACAAAGCCCATGTTACACTTAAAATGAAAGTTTCCTTATGCAAATTCTCGTAACTTTATGTGTGCTGCTTCTTTTGGCTAATACGCGATTTGCTTTTTTTCTCGTTGATTTTCTTCTTTTCCAGGGGAAAGTACAATATGTCTCAGAGAAGAAAATCTTAAGAGCCAAAAGAAAGAAATGGCGTGCTTCCCTACAATTAACTCATAAAACCATACAATCGCATTCGTACATATTCTTAGTAGACTAAAGCATTGTAATAACGATAATATTTTATATTATATTGCGAATATTGCGCGTAGACGCCTCGCGCTTCGTGCACACAACATAATGCTGCGGATGGGCAGATAATGCGATGCTACAATATGATAAAAATAATTGCCGTAATGGTTCGATATCGCAGGAATGCTTTATTGTCAAGATTCGCCTTGACATCATCCATATTCTTCTGCAGTCCGTCGTGCTCGCGTTTGCGATATTGTGTTTTGGTTCCACTCGGAGCGCAGAACATTTCATTTTCGTTAGCGACGTAGAACGCTTCAAATGTGTTCGTACATTTGAAGCGGCCACGCGGAACGCGCCTCCTTTATATTTCTGCATCGAAGGGTTTCATCCTTGCTTATTCTTAGCCAATACAAATACGAAAATGCATGAGCTTTCTGCTTGCAACAATTAACACTGCTGCTTGTCCGGCATCGTGTTAAGAAACATGTTCGTTGATCGTTCAATTCGCATTGGTTTCTCTTCTCTTCGCGCAGCATTATTTGTGTATCGCCTCTGCATTGCATTATCATGCCATTAACTTGACTTATGCTATTTTTAATGTGCTTTTTGTCATTGCTTAACATTGAAACGTACGTCATGATGTTCACGATCATTGCCGTCGTAACTTGTGTTTCAACATTTTCGATTATACTTTGCCTCCAGGCTAAAAGATTTATAAGCTACACCTTATAAAAATGCAGATATCACAGAATATATTTTAACTACAATAATATTCATATGTCTTCTTTTCCGCTTTAATTGCCTACCTTCCAATCCTGCATAATATTCCTGCAGTGTCTGACTATAGGCAACTTTATTAACACGCAAGGAGATACACTGAGTGGAAATCAACCAAAAAAGAGACGAAAAATACTCTATAGGAGTATTTCCTTACTCGTTATAGTTTCCTAAGAAACTAAATAAATTCATTATAAAGCAAAGCAAGTATTGGCAGTGAATTTGCGCCTTTCAGAAGCAAACCAAGAGCGAGGTCATCGTCGTGACCGAAGCAGCAGCAGCAGATTGCCAGCGAGCTTAAGCTTGTTGGTCGTTTGTTCAAAAGCAATGTTCCATCTCGCGACATCCCCTTCTAAATAAATCCATATTGACTGGTCATATTCCATTCCATATAACATAACCATTCGAGCGGATATCCTTAGTTTTCTACCAATAAATAAAATTCTTGGCTGGGCACCACACAAATCAGCAAGCGGAATCTGAGCAGTGTGCAATTAAGCAGCTGAACTTTTATGTCCAACCCACAAACCGTCGTGTTGGATATCTCAATTCCGTCCAAGTTTGTACGTGTACGAATATTCAAATATAGATTTTACCATTGAATTATAGCCGGTTGCTTAATATTTAAATACGAATTTATAAAACGATTGAATTAGATAATATATAGAAAGGCCCGGAGCAATCGCTGTCCAATTATCTTCTAAACGATGGACAATGAACGGCATCGTTGTTCGGGAATGATGCAATGCCATGCCGTCTTCCTTCATATTTTCTATCGCTGCTTTTTATGACTTTCCGTTCCGATCAGTTTCTTGAACTCCGCCAGAGCTCCAATCTACCAAATTAATCAATGAGAGCTTTTGCTCTTCAATCAACTTGCTTATCAATTGAAATCTGACTGAAACTTGTGTGATCGACTTACTAAGGAAATCTCGTCGTATGCTGATTTAAGACGGTACGTACTTAAATCTCGCAGTGTTTTTAATTTATTTTTCTTTGTGCATCCGGTGTGAAGTTCAACGGTTCAAGCGGTTCAAGATCCAAGTCTTGAACTCGATGAGGAATCCGAGACTCTAAAGGAATCTAAGTAACTAACTAACTATCAACTATCTCATGAATTGAATATTCTCTTACATAACGCATTGTTTCTTATTATTGGAGAAGAAGAATGTGATATGAGTTAAGATCCAAAGAACAATTACACATTCTTCCGATGCAAATTAACTAATGATTTGAATGATTTAAGGATCTATTAGAGAGAAGAAGTATGAAGTATTTGTACTTCAAGTATTCCATTGTATTTCTGCTTTGGTTCCAGTTAAATGATCAACATTTTTCTTGCCTTCTCTTTTTTCGTTTAATCCTTTGTCAAAACAAACTCCAAATCATTGAAGAACGGAAACGATGACTGAATAATTTTAGCACCAATCTAATTAAATTCGTCGCGGCTGATTATTGACAACCGCAGTTTGACTTTGACATAATCAGAAAGAAGGAAGTTCCAACTCTGATTTTTCTCGATTTTATAAAATCTATCAATACGTTATATATATCTGAAGACGGATATAAAGTGTCTGAAGTAAGTAGTATCTGTACTTTCTGACTTTTGAATGTCTTCTCTTCTTTCTCTTTATTTGCTTGTCTTCTTCTCTTCCCACGAGAAAACTTTATTCAATAGGAGGTCAAAAACTTGCTCCAACGACTAGAGGTACTAAAGGTACTAACCAATGTGTACATACACTATATCTGTGATACTAAAAAACATAAAGTTGCACTCTACTCAATCATCGAAATAAACTGCAAATTGCAATCTTACAAGGTGCAAACAAGTGACAAAGGGAACAAAGAGAAAAGTTGCTAATAAAAAAGGGGAAAGGTTCACTTTCCTTCTAAATCTATAATGGAAGAAACAGAAATATAACGGATCCGAGTCCAAATTACAAATCGCGGAAATGTCGCTTTGTTTGATTGATTGGCACGATGGTGACAGCTGCAAGATGGAAAGTTCACGAGAATATTGCAATTGTTTCACTTGTAAAAAATCCTCTCTCTAAAATAGTAAAAGTACAGTACCTACGAATAAATCATACTTGGGGTGATCTTCTAATGGGAAAGGTCAAGATTTGTTGCAGTGCATCTTTCAATCATTCAAAAGCGATTTCTCAGTCTTTATAAACTTGACATTAATGATACTCCTCCAAGATAATGATAATAATGCTTGATCATCAGTGAAATTTTCCAAATTCAAAAAGAAAGACAATCGGAAGAAATCTACAAAATGTCGTCACTTCTGTGAGAAATATTACAACGCCGTTTGGTCATTGCTGATGCGCGTGTGATCAAAACGCAGGCGGAAAAGATCAAAGTCGGGAACGAAGAATACTCAGTCACTTGACGTAATAAGGAGCATTTCTGCGTTATCTGCTTTAGCGCATTTTGGCTCACATCCTTCTAACAAGCCAATGCTAAAGAAATAGCACAATAGTAACCATCAACAAAAGAAACTGGAATGAGTCGGATGTGTGTGAAAATTGTTTAGTACGAGTGGTTTTTCTTTTCTTCTTACTTCATACTATTGCATTTTTATTCTTGTGGAAATTGCTTTCAATCTTGTGCAAAGTGCTTGCAAATATGTTGATTAATTGTATTACTTGACAACTTGACTGTTTGTAATAGTTGTCATCGATTAAATGTTTCTTTTGAATTAAATCATTATACAATAAGAATTTCTTCAAAAAAACTTTGGAATTTGGAATTTCAAATTTTAATCTGCAAGGGAAATTGGGTATTTCCGGTTTTATTTTCGTATCCGTCAATTTTTTCCCTATAAACAGGAAGAAGTCGTTCAAGAGCAATTTTATGCATGAAAGTCAATCACACAATTTTATTTAGTGAAAATGTCCGTCCGGTTTGGGAATCCTTACAATTTAAAACGAGTTAATCGACCATTGACAACTTAAAACCATGGAAAATCTACTTCCTTCTCCCTAAGAACTATAATAACAATAAAAATCCATCTTAAATACCACTAGAGTATAAACAAATTACATAATTGCATCAAATTCAAGCGTAAGAAACAATTTCCTACATTAAAAGTCATCAAATTGTAAGAAACATGAAGCTGGTACATACCATAAAAACGTCCAACCCATGAGAACCCCATACTTAAGCGAGAACTATAGATATAAAGAAGTAAGTAATCCCACGTAATATAAAGTAATACAAATACGACCACACTTAAAACTGACAAAGCCCAATAACTTAAAGAGCATTTACTACGGGTCAAGAAAGTCATCCCGCTTCCAAATCCTCATTAAACGATTTAATCATCCATAAAGTTTTAATTGCTTGTCGATTACACGTTTTATTCAATCGGAATAAAGAGGAATATTCAATTAAGCATGCTTAAGTACACTACATAATCTTACTCACCTCTTATTCTTTGCATTATCATTTCGTCCTTTGAGGAAGTTCAATGTGGAGTTATACGAATGATGTAAAAGCCCTTCCATGACACTTTGATTTAATCAAACTTAAATAAAGTCATTAAATAATTAATCGATTGCATTTTTATATAAAGTTCATAATTATAGAAATTTAACAATTAAAAAGTCGATTTACAAGCAGTTGTTGACCTGGCGTGGCGGCACATATTCACCCACTTAATTTAACTACACAATGGACGCGAACGCATTACTTGCGCCTTCACCGAAAACTAAACCGACGACGATGACTTCTTACTCCTGCGCGACGACGTAACATACTCAGCAGCTTAAGACTTCTTGCAGCAAAGAGGCTGGCTCTTTAAGTGCGCCCGGCGTGCACACACATTTCTTGTAACCCGAAGAACGAATCGACCTGCCACTCGGGACCAACGCATACATAGGTATAAAGTTCACATCCACACAATGAAAATGGACACCGCGGCCAAGAAGCATTCATTGTTTCCTTTTTCTCACAGCGAGTGCTTAACCGTTGCGAACGCGATGCTTTGCTACACCATTGTTCTTGTTTCGTTGATTAAATACTAATATGTACCGAAAGTTTTTTTTTATTTTCCTGCGTGGCTTTTCATATTTTAATAACTGTGAATTTTTCACAGTTTCACTATGTTAGTTTTTCACTTGGTTATAAAACACATTTTAGACATTGTTGCTAGATAAGGGATTTGATTTTATAACGGTTGATGATAAAAATTTCTTTTTTGTATGTTAATTGTATGCTTTTTGCTTTATGACTTAATTTAAATTACTAGACAGTACGAATTATTGCAAAATTATGTTAGCTTTATGATGTTGTAAAGTTTATGGTTTGGTAACTTGTAAAAAGATATTTTAATTGTTTATTTCTTGATTTTTTATATGCGCCATTTGTTTTTTGCATGTTTTGCAGGAACAAATTTTTTTATTACAGCCGCACTTAAATTAAAGTTAGAATTATGTCAAGAGGTTACCCATTAGTATTTACTTCTTATTCTTAATAGTTTGTAGATGTTATAATGATTCACTTAATTATTATTACAGTTTTCATTTTGTGAATATTATTTAGCAAGACAATTTATTCAACCGCGCGACGACACTGATACCGAAAAACTAACGCGCATAGAATTTGAGGACAAAAACAAGCGGCTTATCTATCTTCCAATGTTGTCGTTTTTATCTTTTGCTGTATATTTGTTTGTTTACATTGCAAACATTTTACTTTAAAGGCGCTATGGAAATATCTTAAAATATTTATAGAATGTCATTAATGTTTCTGAAATTCATAATAATTCCCATTAAGAAAACTCAAATATTTCATAAATTTTTTTGTACTAACATAATTTCGCTATATACATACATATTTTATATAAATAACATACATAAATTACATAAAAACATGACATTTAGAATTGATTTCTAATCATTTTAATATCATAGCAAACTATTTTAATTTTATATTAAAATATCTTAAAATAAATCTAGAATCTAGATTAAAACATTAACTAAATCACTTTAACTCAGATTCGTTTCCTTAAAACAAATTATTTTCACACTGTAATTAAATATTACAGTGGTCAAATAAAATTAATGATTTTTTTTTAAATGATACTCCTAAATAAGTACGTCTAATATATCACAAATAAAACAATCTCTTAACGACTGAAAATTTGCACCCAAATACAATTACATATTTAGATACGAGAATAAGTTTACAGATTTTTAAAACTCATTATCCACTTTATATCTCTCTGATTAATTTGTTATTTTCTATTTTT
>JASKGN010015740.1:0-33808 GCA_030556245.1 Falagria sp. GC000072 | reverse complement strand
TATTCAGAAAATTATTAGTAGGCCATAGCAAGTACCGTTGTCCTGCAATTGAAAATTGTTATGAGACAGTTGCAAATCCTGTACATTTAGTAGGTTACCTAAAATCACCAATCCTTTTACAATAAACTTTGTGAACAACCTAGGACTTTTTGAAAAGTAGGAAATTCATTTTCAATGTTATATTCTATAAATTATTTAAACTTTATAATTTGTAAAGCTGTTAATGGAAATTTTCTTATAATATGTACTTTGTAAATTTGAAATTGCAATAAAATTTGATTACGGTTAATAAAATAGTAATAAAATAGTAATATTTATGGGCAATTAAGATTTTCACATTAGTAATTAATTCAGTTTTTTAATCCAGTTTACATTTGTAACATCAGACATTGAATTTCATGAATGATTCTAATTGCATTAACCTAATTACTTTCTTCTATATTTACAATCTATGTATATTCTAAACTCAATTGTTTACATGGAAATTCAAGTTCTACGAAATTCAAATATGGGATTATGTATTTACTTATTGCTTTGATCAGCTTACAAAATCGATTTGTAGATGTTTAGCCATCAAACTTTATAATTGAGTATTGATTACAATTCTACTTATTAATAATTACTTCGATCACGATCCAATTAAAAATTAAATAAAAAGTTACTTACAATTTTAAGACGATCACAAAATTCAATCAAAACCAAACTAAACTGAATATAATCAGTTTAATTAAACTCCCGTATCCTTTATGAAAAGCAGAACTTTCTTTCTTCGAGAAAACGGACGCGGATGCAAAGAACAAGTACTGTTTATCGGTTAGTGCCAAAGAAGAACTGCAAGTATTGAAATGCACTCGCAGCTGTTTTATAACATTGAACTTGCAAAGACTTGCGAATTTACGAAGAGAGTAGTGAAATGGCACTTGCTCTACGCTTTCAACAAAATAAGAAGAAGAAAAACCACTACTATTGATGGCTTTCTTTTCGTTTTGACGTCGAAATGTAATTGGGGAAGTCATTCTTAATTTTGGCATTTTAAAAAGTTTTTAAACTTGGGTAATTTCCGTTCAATGGCAAAGATATTAAAGATTTTGTTTTTAAGTTGGAATAAACTTAAACTTGACCTGATTTTTTGGAAAAAATTTGTTAGTATTGAAAATGTTTAGAGTTAATGCAATAATAATATTAGTGACTTGCAATTCTGGAAGTGCGTCAGGAACCTACTTATTAAAAATATATCATTTTAGAAAAAAAAATCAAACAACATTTATAAAGTACTAAGCATATAAATCTATAAATTCTAATAAGAAATTTGTCATCAAAACATATGAAAGGAAACAATTTCCTTTATATTTCCGCCAATTAACTATGTACATTATTCTTTTGTTTCTATAAAACAAAATACAATCGATGTGAGCAGCTATACGGTATAATATAATCAAACCAAGTACTATAACGTCAACTATAAGGTCAGAATTCTAATGAAAAATTCAATACACAATTGTTAGAAATATTACTCCTATGGTATTCATATTGTTAAGAAAAAATAACAAGTTATATTATTACCAATAAAAATCCAAATAAGATTTAAATTGAATCAAAAGAATAAATTTAATTTAATTTTATTTAATCCTTAAAACATGTAAGAATAATAAATATAATAAAAGTTTAATTGATTGATCATTGACAGGTCATTAGTGAATACGTTCTTAGGGAATAATTTCCGAAGAAAATTGAGTGCCATGTATGCCCATTGAACAAATGTTTACTTATTAATTATTCACAAACAAAAACAGAGGACTTATATTCCTTTCTTATTAAGAATTGAGATTCAAACCTAGTCCTAACCAGAACCGTCTTTAAATATTTTAGTTAATAATTTAAATCAAATTTAAAATCTTGTCTCTGTATTCTTTAGATGTAATTACAAACACAATGTAAGACTGCATGTATGTAAGTTATATGAACTTAAAGTAAGTCAAGACCTACTTTCATGGAAAATTCCGTCTTCTCAAATGCATTCCATAAAAGTAATTTACTTGAACTTGTTCTTGTCTTCTGCAGTCTGATACAGTCTAGAGATGAATAACTTGTATATAAATATAAACGCTTTTATATTCATTTCACTTACTTTTCTCAAGCATAAAAACCGAGTTTCGTTTTATATATCAATTTGTATACTATTTCCTGATATCTGAACGTACAAAGAACTTTCTTTTTTCTATTTCGTAATTTAAAATGTACTAACTGTAATTTTATAATTAAAAGAAAGTGAAAAATAAAAGCAAGTAGGTATTTTTATTACTAAAATAAAATTCAATTCACATACAAATTTCGCTTAAATTTTTCTCCTAATAATAAAAATATTTCTGAATTGACCCTGTCAAAATATAATGATGATATGCGTCATTTAGTTTAGGTAACATGTTTTTTTGTTATCTTTTTCTTTGTGTATTTAGGTGCGTTCATTTTTTCATTATTGGAAACCGCTTTTATCCTTCCTTCCTTCCATTATGTGTCAACATAATCAGTAGGTAAACAAGAACTAGTACAATATACATAAAATAGTACAATTCTAACAATCGAAAATATTAAAAGAATTCAAATCCTTGAGAATTATTGACATTTTTATATGTGTTCCGGTATAATCATTAAATCCTTTCCACATTACTATCATCTCCTATAAAAACTTTTACTTTTTGTAATTCCTTTAGAGAACCGATTCATTCTACAATGTTATCGTAGTACCATGAACTTTCTTATTGTGACATCATGTATACAATAAGTTCAGTTTGTTAGTATGTACCTATAATCGGCTATACAACAATATATGTACTATAATGAAATACCTAACACCCACACGGAATAGTCACCGGAAAATAGTTTGAGTTCAGGTGGTGCTCGTGCTATACGAAATAAATAATTGCTCAGTGTTTACTATACCGTTGCATCATAAAGGCAGGTTTTTCAGGTGTTTCTCTTTTCGAAGCTTATCCTTCCCTACATCGACTGCACGATAATCATTATTATTACAACTTTTTTTTTCTGATTACGTTTGTGGGGAATTCTAAGCTTATTCATTCATTCAAGTGCGTGAAGTGTAGTCGCAGACTTGATCTGATGTAAACTTTATCTTTAAAAGTAATAATAATAGAAAACGTAAGTTTAATTTTGTTTAAAATGTTATATTACTTTACTTTGGAAATATGTGAATTATTATCAGAGAAATGTTAATTTCCCGGCGCTAAAAGTTTCAAAAACATTCTCAAGTTTAAATATTAAGGTATTATTTTTTAAAACTCTCATGACTTATCAAATGAATCACCTCCAAAAAGCGTTAAGTAAATTAACGCATTTTACGTCAATATAATAATTGATTATGTGTTTAAATAAATAAACATGTTTTGTGATTTAATTAAGAAGATTTTCCAATTAATTTTCACACATGTATAACTTAAAACGCGATAAAAATTCTAAATTATGTATTGAACACATGTCGCACAATTAAGAACCGACATCAACAAATTGTTAATTAAATAATCAAACAAAAGTCATTGTGTCATGTAAAGTGTATTGAACTTATTAGAACATACACCATATTTCCAATAGTAATAATTTAGTTTCTATTTCCTACAATTTTTCAAACTAATTGAATAATGTTCCTATCTAGGTCAAAACATCCAGACATAAGGCATTTGCATAAATGAAAATTAGAAACTTTATTCAGTTTTCCACTAATTCTTATCGCAAAGGAATATAAGATATAAATATGTTTGAAACAAATATTAATCACAATTTAAATGGCGAAACGCACAAAAGGGAGGAATATTCCAAGAAATCAATTAGGAAATATTCTCACCAGTCAGAATTAATAATTGATGGCAACGAAGGAAATAATGGCACTTTAAGTGGTAAAAACAAACCAGATGAACAATTCATAGCAAAAATTCGATGGCCTGACTTATTAGTACAATTATTTATCCACATTGGGTTTCTTTATGGATTCTATTTAGTAATAACCGAAGCAATGTTTTATACGATATTGTATAGTAAGTATTCTAAATAGCTCGATATACGTTCAGTTACTAGCATAAATAATAACATTGATTGTCTTAATTGATAATCAATTAAAGTACTCAACGCACTTGCTGATTTATATACATGTTTTATTTCCATAGTTATTTGAATTAATTTAAAATTCTTTTTTTTTTAGCAATTGTATTAATATACGCTTCAGGCTTTGGTATCACTGGCGGTGTACATAGATTATGGTCACACCGTTCTTATAAAGCCAAATGGCCATTGAGATTACTTTTAATAATTTTGTTTACAATTACAGGGCAGGTATTAATAAATAAAAAAACTAACTTTTGTTGAAAATTTTGGCTAAAACCAATTTTCTTATTTTTAGAGAGATGCATATACTTGGGCATTAGATCATCGTGTTCATCATAAATACACAGAAACTGATGCAGATCCTCATAATGTCAACAGAGGTTTTTTCTTTGCTCATGTAGGATGGCTAGTTTTAACTCCACATCCAAAAGTAGAAGAGAAACGTAAAACAATTGATATGTCCGATTTAGAAGAAGATGGCCTTGTAATGTGGCAACGGAAGTACTAAATTTTTAATTGTTAAATAAGCAATTGCATAATAATACTATTTTTGTTTCAGATATTATTTAATTCTCTTCCCAATATTTGTAATAATTTTACCAGTTTATATACCAGTATACTTCTGGAACGAAAGCTTATGGACATCTTTTTGGGTCAATTTTAATTTCAGATTTTGTATTACACTAAATATAGCATTTTTTGTTAATAGTGTTGCACATATGTGGGGATCAAAACCCTATGACAAGTGAGTACAAATAACTCAAAGAGAAACTTTCAAATATTCCTTTGTCTAAATTTTCAGATATATAAGTTCAGTAGAAAGTATAGGAGTGTCAATTGCTGCATTAGGTGAAGGCTATCACAACTATCATCATGTCTTTCCATGGGATTACAAAACTGGCGAATTGGGAAATCGATGGAATCCATCTACAGATATCATTAATATTTTCGGAAAAATTGGATGGGCTTATGATATGAAATCTGCTTCTGCAGAAATGGTTATTCGAAGATCTAGAAAAACTGGAGATGGAAGTCCAATTTGGGGTTTTGGGGATAAAGATATTGACAATGAGGAATTAATAGAAATAGAAAAAATGGAACGGAAACATTTAGAAGATAGAAAAAGGAAATCTGCATGAATAGAAATTTTAGTAAAATTTAAATTTCCGGTTTTGTAATATTTAATGTGCAATTTTGTTAATTCCAAATATCTTCAATTAAACTTCCAATAGTTTTAATTTGAATATACCCTTTGACTTTATGACTTTACATGTATGTAATAGCATGAAACAAAAAGACGTAAAAAGCCAAATCATGCGAATATTCATTAGAGCTATTGTTTGTTAATGAGGACGATTCGTACTATGCAGCAATGATTTTACATTAATATAACTCACTTATAAATCAGCATTCATATGCGATAGTTGTGCCCTTCATACTTTTGAAATTAACCCGATTAGATAACTAAACTGACTAAACAAAAATGGAAGTTCCAGAAAAGTTAAAACGAGAGTTTGATTGGTTCAAAGTTATTATATTTTTGCATTTTAATGTCCTTTTTGTACTATCTATATATTTATGTGCCCAGGCAATGATAAAAACCCTTTTGTTTTGTAAGTATTGATAATAAATGTCGCTTTATATCTCAATTGTTTTTTATTATTATTTAATAGGTGCAATAATGTCAATGTTAGCATTACTTGGTGTTACTGCTGGTTCTCACAGATTATGGGCTCATCGATCATACAAAGCTTCCAAAGGATTAAGAATATTTTTGATGTTATGTCAATCATTAGTTGGACAAGTATTTAACGCTATAAATAAAATAAGCCAAAACTCATATAACCCGATATATATTTTAGGGTAGTATTTATAATTGGGTTTTAAGCCATCGTATTCATCATAAATATTATGGAACTAATTTTGATCCTTATAATCACAAACGTGGATTTCTCTATGCACAATTTGTACAATTTTTGGAAAAACCACACGAATATCAAGATAATCTCGAAGCTGAAATTGATATGTCTGATATAGAAGCAGACAGTGTTGTTATGTTCCAACATAAGTAATTATTTTATTTAAAATTCCAAAACAAAATTTAAAATCGAAATTTCCAGATATTATTATCTCTTCTACTTAATAATTTTCCTGTTATTACCTATGAATGCACCAGCAGAATATTGGGGGGAAGATATAATTTTGAGTATTATGATATTGGGATGGCTACGACATTATATCGTTCTGAATTTAGCTTGGCTTGTTCATAGCGCCGTAATAATTTGGGGATTGCAACCAAATGAAAGATATCCTTGCGACACCAACATGGTTTTCTTTGTAAACAAAACATTCTGGATTCCTTATCATTACCTAGTTCCCTGGGATTATCTTACTGGGGAATTTGGTAAATATGGAAATGATTGCACTAGCAAATTTATAAGAGCTTGTGCTGCAGTTGGATATGCATCAGAATTGAAAACTGTCGACAGTGAACACATTAAAGAAGCTGTGTATAAATCAGCCACTTCTGATAAAAGCATTACTGATTGTCTCAATGAACTTGAAATGTTAAGTATTGAAAAGGAATTATATTTAAAACCTGTAAATGTTATGATGTAAATTTATAAGAATTTTGAATGAGTAAAAGATTCATTATGAAATAAAAAAGAATCGAATTTATAAACAATTTAATTTTGATTAATGTAACAATTTGCCTAAACCAGTAATTAAACTATTATAACATTACTGTTATGACTCAGAAGCAGCCATCAAAGAAGACGAAAATATTTGTTTTAGAATTTGTGGCAATTTTGACAAATCTGTGCAGACGTAACCATGCCCTGCTGGTAGATTTGCTACCAATCTGCACAAATATAAAATTTGATTATTTTTAATAAGAGAATAATTAGAAAAATTTGTTTCTTTACCTTTCGGCTTGATCACCCAAACTTCCAATGAATATAGCATAAGCATTAACAGTACTTTGAGCAGTTAATGCTTTTCCCAAACGTGAGGCTGGAATACCATATCTTTGCAAATTAGCGTCGGATAATACAACCACAATATTCTCATCACTATCCTCTTCTCCCATGGAATTCACTGCTAATTCTGTTGCTTCCAATGTATTATCACCTGACCAGCAATATTGTGAATGTGCATGCATTACCTACAAATAAAACAAATTAATAAAACTCAAACATAATACAAAATTCTTTCAAAATCCTTGCCCGAATTATATCCAAGCGTTCTTTGTTATCCTTTGGTGGTTGTCCCTTTTTGACAAAGTCGATTTGATCAGTTTCCCCTGAATGACCAATAATATCATATTGTATTTTACTATCAAAACCCTCAAATGCTTCCATTACAAGAACAACAGCTTCCAATTCTCTGTCTAATCTCCCATCATATGAATTAAACCTGCAAAAAAGTACAAATTGTAAAATATAAAATAACACAATTTTAAGTACCTTTTACCTATACATACTCCCAGAAACATCAACTACCAATCTAAAATGTTTTGGTTTCATTTGTGGCGTTCCTAATTCAGGATCATTCTCCTTCCTTCGTCTATAAATGTTCTTCTCTCCTAAGATACCATCAATCAATTTAATATCATCCAATTCGCCAGTTGTTTGATGTCTGCTCCATTGTCTTTCTTTGTTTTTAGCTTGCAGCGTCTGTAAAATCATTCGCATAGACTGCACTTGTCTAGAAACAGCATTAGAAAATTGTGAATATAAATGAGCATCATAATTACTCATCCCAATTTCCTTCAATTTCTCTTGAAAAGCTTTCTTTCCCATTTCACGTGCTGCTCGTTGAATATGCTCTGGAACAGCTGCTTTTTCTGCATCAGATAATTGATGAACTGTATGGCCTGCATCCAATCTGTAAGGTCCTCCTTTCCCACCAAGTCCAGCTGTGTCTCTTCCACCAGTACCTCCAGCCCAAGTATTACCTCCTACATGTGGATCATTTTTCTCATCAACTTTTCCATGTTTTGGTCCACTTGTATCTAAACCACTTGTTCTTTCTTTAGTTACTTGAAGATATTCCTTAACACGTTTGGCTTTGATATATTCATCTGTAAAAACGTTTTTGCTGGAGAAACCATGTTTAAAGAGGATTTCACCTAGGGTATCAGTTAATTCAGGGCTATACCGATCAAAATCAAAGACATTGAAGACAACATCTTCTAAATCTGCAGTGGGAAATTGCTGAAAATATATTTAAAAAAAAATTAAATAATCATAAATTATTAGTGTTTATTACCTGTATATGTTTTACAATATTGACAACCTCTCTTGTGGAATAAGGATAATTAACTAATCCTTGATCCGCAAGGTTTCTTAATTCCCCAAAAACAGCTACCAACTTCTTTATAACATCCACAGGTACATTAGGTCCATATTGTTTTAACATATCAATCTCAGATGTCTTTGAAGGATTGTCCACTGCATGACTGCTAAATAAATCTCCCAAAGTACCAAAGAAATCATTTCCCAAGAAAGGAAATCCTGGTCTGTTAGCCAAAACAACAATCCTAAAATCAGGATGTGTCTCAATACAATTTTCTCCTTGTGCCTCTCCACTTCTAACAATTCTTCTCCCATCACTTAAAATCATCTGCCCAGTCTCAACTAAAGTTTTCAAAATACATGTAACATGTGTAGGGGCTTTATCAGCTTCATCAATAACCAAAATATGTCCACTTTTTATAGCTTTAACAAGTGGGCTGTCTTCATGTACCAACAAACCATCTTTAACAGTGGGTTGAATCGTCAAAGTTTGAACAGTAGTATCTCTATGAAGCTGAATATACTCTCTGGGTCTGTTTAGAAGTTCTAGGAATCTATCAATAATTTTGTTTTTCCCAACACCTTGATTGCCTACTAGAAGCAGATGATAACCCAATTGAAAATCTTGTAACAAACGTTCCATTAGAATTATATGTTGAGGAACATCATAAAACAAAACATGGGGGACTTTAGTATGTGCTGTAGTCTTGTATACTTCAGTTGATGTGTTTCCAATAGTTACAACATTGTTTAGTTTCTGCCAGCTGATTGGTTTCTCTTCTAAATCCTCGTTTTTAAATATTCCTTGATCTCGCATTGTTTTTTCTAGAGCATCTCGAGCAAGAGAAGGAAGGAATTTTATCATAAAAGTTTTCTCTACAGTATCATAAGCATCGTCGGAAGGATACTTTTGCATCCTTGCTGCGATTCTAAGTAATTGACGAGTTGATAAATGGCCAGCAAGATTTTTTAAAGTTTGATCTTCGTTATTTCGCAAAACGTGAGCTAAGTTAATTATTTGATGCAAAGGTTTTGAAATTGGTCCATACTAAAAAACAGATCAAAACTTATTCCAAATTATTATAATTATTAAAAATGTTAACCTTTGAAGTCATAATATGCATCTCTTCCTGTTTAGTTAAAGGTCTAACTTCATGAAATGCGAATAAGCTAAGAACTTCTGGAGAAAGCCAATTAATTCCACCATGTAATTGTGGTGGATCGGCTATTGCAACGATTCTGAATTCTGGATGAATTCGTAACACGCCGCTTTCTGTTAATTGTTGTTCGGAAAGGCCAAACTTCCTAACTAACAAATCGTAGCGTTGAGCACTGATTAGTCGCTTCCCGTCGTGTAATTGAATTTCGCGATCATGTACCAATCTGTAATTGGCAATTAAAATTACGCCAATAAACTTAAATAAATAGAAACTATATACCTATGTAAAACTGATAAAGTGCTTGGATGTATACGATGTAATCCATCTAAAACTGCAATTTTCCCATCTAAAGCTGCTTCAATTAATGGAGAGAGTTTCCAAACTGTATCACCATTATCAAGTGTTGTTCTCTGTTGAATTAAATCTCTGGAAGTCATATCTTGATATAAAACAATTGATTCAACTTGTTTATTTAACATATTAGCAATCTCGTTAACAAGAATACTTTTCCCACAGCCTCTGGAACCAACAATACAAAAATCTGAAGTGTAATAGGTTTGTAGCATTTCCTCGAGGAGTTTATTTTGATAATCTGTTTGAATATATTGATGGCTAAGAGAAAGGGAAGGTTGAGAATTTTTAGTGGTATTAAAAAATTCTTTTATTTTTGCGCCTAAAGATGGTTTGTGAAGATCTGGAGTAACTTGAAAACTTTGCCAAAGATCTTCAAGTTGTTTTATGCCATCTTTCATAAAAATATGATAAGGATAAATTCTATAGAGAAGATTGTACACTGATAATTCAGGATTTGCTTCCTAAAAAACAAAAAGTTGCCAATTTTGCTGAAATTTTTGTACAAAAATAAACCTTACAAGAATTTTTGCAACAATTGGAAGATTATCGATAGGAAAATCGGGAATACCTAAATTACTTGCTTCTTTGCTAAGCATACCAAAAGCAACGGAAAGTAATTGTTCGATTTTATCTTTGGGAGCATTCGGTGCTGCAATAGTCAATTCTTGTAGCCATTCCTGAAAAAGAAAAACCCTTAAAATAATACATAACAAAGAAATCAATATAAATAAGCATCGTCAAGATAACATCGCACTTCTTCGTACCTTATAATCAACATGAAAGTTAAATTGAATGTTTCAATGATTATCACCGTCAACACGAACCCTTAATGTGGGGTAAACATGCTAGAATATATTTAACTTTCTACAAGGTGTTAAAAATTTAAGTCAGGAGTCAAAATTTGATTTCTAGAAAATACAGAAAACACTCTGTAAGAAGGAAATAAACATTGAGTTGTATTTATATACAGCTATGAATAAACTAGGGTAGAGTTACCTGGTATAAATAAATCATGAACCTAACGCCAACAAACAAAGGGAAATGATCTTCATATTGATGACTGATGAGATTTTAATATTACTGCGTCAAAAATTAATAAATAATTACACATGATTACATAATTATATGTTGGTGTTTTAGGAAGATTTCATAAATTTGCAAAGGAAACACAATAACGAGTTAAAATATGGTATAAAATCGATTTTAAGATTCATAAATCATTCGCTTGGTAAAGGACTCGTTTATGTCACTGATACCATTATTAAAAAGAGTTAAATGTGTTAGGAAATGTAAATCGTTTTGCATAAATATCTAAAACTTTTTCAATATAATTTCTTTCTATTTATGCACACAAATGCATTTTTGCAAGGTTCGGATAACAGGACATCGCTCAAGTAATTATATAAGTTGCTAAATGAAAGTTTACAAATGTGGAAAACGTGCACGCAAAGAATAATTGTAGAAAACAGGATTAATAATACTGCAGTATGTATATAAAATGAGAAATTATGAGCTAAAAGTTTGCAAAAAGTTATTTTAAATAAAGCTAGCTATGACTCGTATTTAAAATAAACTTTTTACATCTTTTATTACTTCCAATTCTGAATTATTTCTATAAAACAAAACATTACAAAACTTAATTAATATTTTGGGAATTTTATTGGCATAAAGTTTTCTTTAATTTAGTAATAGATCAATTATAGCACTAGATTGATGATGATATCTTACTACTAATTACACTATCACAATACTCATGTTTTTTAATAACATCCGGCAAAAAAATATGAAGTTGTCTTTTAGTATCGTGCCGAAAGTAATTAGTAGAAATAGTTGCTCGTTCGTCAGGATAATAATTTTCTTCAGCAATTGAATTGATTGTTAAAGTGTGGTGCATTAAATTACTCCCTTCAGTAGTAGTTCGTGAATAATCACTTTTAGTGTCTTCAGATACCTCATTCACTTTTGGTAAACCAGAATTTGGAATAGTAGCTATTTTTATTAACACTGGAGCCAACTTATTTGCTAAATTCGTAGTATTATGACTATTTGAAGACTGTTTAATATTTTCCTGTATTAAAGAATTGTTATTGTTGTTGTTTTTTGCTAAATCCAACCATATTAAAACACGATCACTTAATGATGTATCTTGAAATTGTCTACAAGAAAAATCGGCACTTTGTGTATTATTTCGCAAAGTATTAGAAGACTCTTTTGATTGAAACATTAATTCATGATATTTAATTCTATCTGTAGGTATAACATCAATTGTAAACATCTTATTCATGTTATTATTTTGATACCCATCATCTCGACAACTTTTGGAAACTTTTGCAGATTTAATAACATTTCTTTCAGTCGCAGAAGGAATTTTCATCGTGGAGATATTTAATTCATCTGTCTCTTCAACAATTTCTCTAAGTTTAACTTCTGGTATGTACCCAGATCTCTTCCCAGCTGATTTTGTACGTTTTTTAATCGCAATTTTTCGGTCATGAAGTAAAAGGGGATCTTGTGGATGCAAAACAGCGTGATGATGTCCATCAGTCCAAATTGTTTTTACAAAAAGGGATTTTTTACTTGTCTCCCAATACACAGTCATTTCTATCAACAAACGTTTGTCACAAAAAATAGAAAAATAAAATACTTCTAGGATATTTAGAATTCTATCCTTAAATTTGGAATGTGTCCTGGAGCGATTTGAAGCCGCACGCGATCGCGGGGACAGGCACGACCGATATGTAAGGACATTTGCCAGGAAATAAGACCACAACTCTGGTAATGTCCCACACAAAACGAAACAAAACTATATAGTTTGGGGCTGGGCTTTAAGCTTCAAGTTGTAATTCTCTCAGTAGTAGGAGGCGGCGCGCGAAAGCCTTATAATACGGGAACGGTGATGGAGAATGAATAATTTGAAATAAAACAACGTGTGTGGATTGAATGAAATGTGAATTTTACCTGATGAAGACATGTTTTATATGCAAATAGAAAGAAAGGAGGAAAATTTGTTAGCGTTTGATAAATGATATGAGTTACAGAAATGTCATAAACTAATCTTTTTCCATATGAATTATTATTATTCGATTTGTAAATAAAAATCATGATAATCAATCTATCTATATTCCCATTAAAGTTATATAAATAAATTTGTAATTTATACTGACCTGATAATTATTAAGATTTACATCCCTTGCTTGAAATCGAGAACGTAATGGTGGATCTAAAGGATTTCCACGATATCTAAGGATAATAAATAAACAATATTAAAATATTTCAAATTATAAAAGGTTTTAACTTTAATATATTTAGAACTTACTTAGGAACAGGTAATCCCAATGCAATTACCCGAAAATCCTCACTCACTCGCACCAATTTCCACCTCTCCAACTCGTCCTTGGAATGTTTCTACAGAAAAAAATAAAAACAATTTTATATCTTAACCATAACTTGCATACAATACAGATACCTCAAGTAATTTATCATATCTATCAGCAGGTATCAATAATCTACCATCTTCTAAATGCATTTCCCTATTTTCCAACAAATTATTCAATACTGGTAAAACATTCCTCTCTGCTTTCTCAATACCTTCGAGAATTAAGATTCTTCCTTCAATAGCTGCCCGAACTGCACTCTGCAAATTGTAATTATTATAATCTTTCTAATAATATTCCCATCATAAATTAGAAGTACCTGATCAAAATATAAAGCTGTTCCTTGTTGAATTTCTCTTCTTTGCTTTAAATCAGATTCAGTTGTATCTCTGCTTAAAGCGACATACTCATGTTCTCTATTTGTAAGCTCCAAATACTGCAAAGCTATATTTCTCCTTCTTGGTCCAGGAGGTCCTAACAAAAATATATCCTGTTTTAGTATATCTTTTTGCATCATCCATCGTAAATGATGAAGGGAACTTTGACTTAAGTTCTCGTTATCTGTAATATAAAGTTAAAGGATATTTCAATTTATTATTAACATAGGTATTATCCTAATGCAAATGCTACGGTACTAACAATAATTTCTTGGCACAAATTGGGGCAATTTAGTTTCCTTAACATCTTTTACTACTTCACCAATTGCAACAGATTCCGAAGCAATATATGTTCGAACATGGTTTAATACAAATTCTGGTCTTCTTAAACATCTGGTTAACACATGAATTCTACGGGATGTAGGATACATTATCACAGTGCAAATTCAACTAAATAATTGTTTATTATAAAATAAAAGGCCACAGAAAAGAAATAAAAGCATGAATAGATTAAGGAGTACAAAGGTTACAGAATATTTTGATACTGCAGTCTGCAATCCAACATACATAGTTTAATTAATTTATTAAAATTTAGTAACTACTTTAAATCATGTTTAAAGTAGTTGCATTTTAATTTAAAATATTTAATATTTTGATTATGTTTAAATATATAATAAGCGCAGTCAACCTTATAAAAATACAAAACTTAATCATAGTGTGAGCATACTCTAAAAGATGAGCAATGAATTCTTTGTGACAGGAATTGCTTTTACAATAATGTTTAGAATAATAATATTTTCAATGCAATCAAGCATTAAACATTATAAAGTGACAATGGAAGATTAAGGGTTTAAAAGCCTTTCCATTTTCATATCTATTTCAGTCCACATTTTAATCCTTTTACAGAACAATGTTTCAACATTTACCATCAATTTTATTAATATTTCTACTTAGTAAAATCTTGTCATTTAGGGGTCACCTAATTTACTTATCAGAGGAAGAAGGTGCAATTAGAAAATCTTTGGCAAAATGTATAGCTACAATCAGCGAAGATAATTTTTTGCACGACGAAATCATAACAGTTTCTTTAGGTCCTGATTTGGATGTAACAAGGTTTTCAGAAGCTACTACGTTCGATAAGTTTTTGCTCCCGGAATTATTTAACAAATTAAAATGGTCTTTGATTTTAAAACAACCCATGGATGGCAAAGAAATGGTGGTTCCTGGTGGCAGTAAAGCAATCAAAGGCAATTGGAAAAACAGAGGAAATTATACTAGAAAGATTTCAGACTTCAGATATGTATCTGACACACAATATAGAAAATCAGATAGTTACATTTTACAATTACGACATTGGAAAGAAATTGATGCTCATATGAGTTACTTGGCAAAATCCAAAACTTGGAATGCACATGCTAAATTTATTGTAGTTTCAGCCTCAGTAAATGTAACTATGAAACAAGTTGAATATATCATTAAAAAGCTGTGGAAAAAAGATGTACTTAATGGTATAGTCATCTTACCAAACCTTGAAGACGTTAAAAAATTGAATATTTATTCTTGGTTTCCCTTTGGTGATGGCTTTTGTGGTTATCCATTTAATAAAGTCGAACGAATTGGCACCTGTAAATTCGGGGAGATGCATGAGAAAATTGATTTGTTCCCTGATAAGATTCCGTCTAAAGTGAATAATTGTTCGATTAAAGTACGAACCTTAGAATACCCTCCGTTTGTAGTGAATCCTAAGAGGATTGGCGAATCAAATATTTATAGAATTAACAAAGGTTTAGACATTCAAATTATGAACATGGTCAGTCTTGCTACAAACATGTTTATGCAGTATGAAATAATTGATGGAGACTCTTGGGGAGACTTCGGAAGGAATTGGGGAGACTTTGGAAGGATGCTGAATAATGGTTCTGGAGGTATTGTGGGTGCTTTAGTTCGAGGAGACGCTGATATCGGTATAGGATCCTTTGCAGCGTCTTCTGAAAGACATATGTGGTTAGATTCTTCTTCTGCTTATTTCCAAGATTCCTTGGGATTTTGTGTTCCACATTCTGCAGAGAAATCTCACTTTCAGAAACTTTCTGGGATCATGACTCTTGGAGTATGGATAGCATTAACATTGACGATGATTATTTACGTTGTTTTGGCTACAACATTAAGTGGAGTACATAATCAGGAAGAACGAAACATTTATACAGAATATGGCAGTGTTACAATGAAAATTTTAGCAATTGGCATAGCACAATCAATTAACATTCAACCATCTTCATCGAAAGTTAGACTTTTTCTTTTGTTATGGATTATTTTTAGTTTACACTTGGACACTGCTTATCAGACTTATTTAATGAGTACATTAACTAATGTAGATTATGCTGCTCAAATTAATACTGTGGAGGAAATCCTTGATAGCAACTTAACAATTTTATTTAGACCAGCTGACAGGAGATATTATAATGCCTTGAGGGAAAATATATCATCACAAGCTGAAGAAATTATGAGTCGTGCAATTGATTGTGATAACCTTGATGAATGTTTGAGAAGGACTGCTTTCCAAAAGGATTCTGTCATTGCAGCTTCAAGATTATACATTCAATATGCTAAAAATAGTTATATTTCTAAAACTGGCTTACCCTTGTTGTATTGTTTAGAAGAACAGATTGTAACTTACCCTTTAGTTAGTTATATGCGTGTTGGATTTCCTTTGTTAAACAGAATTGATGATTTAATTAGTAGAATCAATAGTGCTGGTTATATTCAATATTTTGAAGAAGAAATATTCAAGGCAGAGAAATTAGCTGCACATTTTGGAAATGACACTGTTGAGGACATTGACAAGGAAAAGAAACAATTATTAAAATTTGAGCATATGACACCTATGTTTATTTTTTTGTTAATTGGTTATTCATTTGGAATATTTGTTTTCTTTTTGGAATATCTTTGCTTCAAGGGAAAAATTTATTTGTGAAAGGCAAATCACAAATTCAGCAACTCTTGTTATTGCTATTGTTAAGATTAAATTAATTATTGTATATGCACAAAAACCTTGTGAGTAAATAATTGCAAATAAAAAGTAGAATATTTATTTACTGTTAGAAGAAAAATATAATTGTGTGAACTAAAATAGATCGGCAACTTGCAATTGCAAACTGCAAAATGGAATAATTAATTGTCTTTGAAAACTGCCTACCTTAATACCACTGATTGAGTTATACCTTTTCCAAGCTCTTCCATTATTATTTGCGGAGGGATAATTTGCACTCGTAGGAATTTTAGTTTAGCACATTTCACAAGTTTTTGAATTCAAATCTATTGGAGTTTCAATTACGATCGCGCACTATCATAAAATCGGAAAAATAATAAAACTGCGTTAATTATATTATTATTTATGTAGGTAAAAACAAATTACTATTTAATAATTTACATGAATTCAACTAAAAATTGTATTCAAAGCTGAAGCGCGATGTGTTCGCAAAGACTTTTCGGCAACAAATAAGATGATTTGTTGACAAAGCAGTGCGTCTCGGCGCGCCGGAAGAACTAAGTAAACAATGATAAGACAATGGAATGCACACCTGCGTGCGTTTTAGAAGATGTTACAATGTATATGGTCGCCAATTTGAAACTTAAAGTTTTATAACTTTTATAACATTTATAATCCTGGTAATATTTATTAATAGTTACTTTGTTAATATAATTAAAATTATTCTAGTGTGTAATTATGTTGAAGGGATGTCTAATTAAACATAATAAGTAAAAACTGCTAAAGATTTTTATAATTCTTTATTTACAATTACATCACGAGGTAATTAAAATAAATAAAACAAATAGTTTGTAATTTTATTACTATACATTTGTCTATTTAAATCAATTGTTTTTAATTTCATCATTTTTTAAACTTAAATTTACAATCATTATTTAAATATTCACTTCTTCTAATTTATTTTATAATTATGTCATAATTTTATTTGTACTTAATTTTAAATTGATTTAAAGATGGAAATAAAACCAAATGAAATTGCCAGGGAGAATAATAGGAGTACTTGTATCACTTTCCAAGGTTATTATTCTTTCCTTTTAGTATTTTTCTTTGACGCTTTGCCGCCGGAAAATATGCAGTCGATTTTCACAATAGTGGAAAATAAGGTCACCAGTTGATGACACTTCAAAGATTTTTAGATCTCTTGTTACCTACAGAAAGAATGAACACTTGAATGCATTTTTATTCTTTTAGATGCACTTTAAACTAATCAACTGTTCAATTGTTTTAACCCCTTTTGCAATTTTTAATTTAACCTGGTTTCGGGAAAATCTTTGGAACACTTTGGGGAATAAACACACTTATATAAAAATACATATATGTACATAATTGTCTCTGCGATTAATATATCATCTTTTTTAGAAAATTGTAAAAAATAATAACATTCATATTTTTCTTTGAAATCTTCAAATATTTTTTTGATTTTTCAAATTGGCCAAAGACAATTTAGTTAAATTGCATAATTCTCAGCTGGAAATTAAAGATAAATGGGAAGAAAAGTCCTTGCAATTTTAGTTTTAATTAGAATAATTAAGAGTAAGCAAGAGCAGATCTAGAACACGTTTCTCTTTGCACCAAAATGCATCTTACTGGTGCATAAGAATTTGCATCCTTTTTGGAGGTCACGGGTCAACGTCCGGTTCCATGCTAACTTACATATGCCACCCTCTTACTGCTGCTGCAAAGAAGATCAATAAAACAATATCCTTGTTTTCTTATACTTATTGTTATCTTATTCCCTTAAAATTTATATGTTAACAAATCTTAAACTTTGCCAACTTCCACAAGTCTGCAATCATTCAAGACTTCAAATTAAATTTGTTTGTACCAAAATTGAAATATTTAGCAAATGAGTAAAAGTGTTGCCTCCTTACGGAATTTCCACAAATTATAAGGACACTGCGGGTGCTGCGTCGCTTGCTGACGTCGGGGTGTAGCCATAGCTAGAATGACGTCAGAATTTCCCTCGGCGTCGGCGTCGAACTGTCATTTCCACACAGTGCCAATGATGGCGGCGCCAGTTTCCCGCTGGCGAGTGTCCAGTGAACGTGTGCGTGTGATGGCGTGTGCCGAGGAAGCGCCGACGCCGCTGCCGCTGCCGTTCCCGATACATGTCGGCGCCTCGTCCTCTCGCGCAATGTGTTGGTGAACTGATTTTCTTTTATCAGCTAACTTTTAACGGACATACTAGGATAAGGATATTGATACTAAAACGTCACTTGCCATCACAACTTCTTGTGTCTAGGACAAGGCATAATGTCACTTTTAAGCGTCACAGGTTAGTATTGCCTTTTGGGCTTTTTCTAGGTCAAAAAGTCACTTGAATATTAGAGGAATGCGCTTTTGAGAGACTTTTGTTAAGACTTGAGGTGTTTCGGGAAACTCATGTGTAGACGCAGATCCTGTCAGCTGCATTGCTAGCGCCACATGTGCTTTTCCCGCTTTTGTAATTGGATCTTATGCAGTCAACTTTAAAAGTTCTTATTTTAGTTTTACGGAGCTTTGAATATTTAAAAATAAAATTCAAGGATCTTTTTTAAATTTCCATCGATTTTTGAAAAAGTTGCAATAAAAATTTCTCAAGGAAAACATTATAAGAAGATGTGCAAAACAAGTTAGAGAAAAGAAGAATTCTTTGGGAAAACTAATCAAAGAGAGAGCTGATGTCTTCCGGTGCATTTAGGATGATGAAGGAATGAAGCATCTTGATCTATGAAGAGAGGATCATAAAGAAAAAAATGATAAAAGTATGCTTAATATCGTAGCAAACGTGACCGGCTTGTGGATCGAAGCACGGGGAAAATTTGTGCGTGATGGATTTTCCAGCCTGCGCTTGCCACAGCTCGACACACGAGGAAACCCCTAGCCTACTACGAATAATATCGATCGTCACTTTTTGTCGTTACGTTGCGCTATTTATAGCGAGCAGAATGACCGTTCATGTGTGCGTGAAAAGTTTTCGGTCTAAATGTGGTTTGATACGCTGTTATGATCATTGATATCCGTGATATTAGTGATATCAATGCATCATCATCTTTATGGAATGTTTTTATGCTTATCGCAAAAGTTCTTATATTATCTGATTTCAAATATTAAAAGCTTGATGGAAATGTTATTTTTTGTTGTTGTTGGTTTTCAAAGCTTTGTAAACAAAATTAATATTTTATTATTTTCCTCCATTATTGTTTTTATTGTTTAGCTTCTCATAATATATTAATAATTCTAGAAATTTGTTATTGTTTATAAACAAAACAATATTCATGACATTCAAATTAATATTCAACAAGGACTTTTCAAATGAAACGATTGAAAATGCTACAACTTTTTGCATATATTAATAGCATTTTAAATGTAAATTAGACATGTTTTCTAATGTTTCATTTTCTAATGTTTCGTTTTCTATAGTTGAAAATTAATAAAAATAAAAGTAATAATAACACCAATCAATTAATCAATACAGAAATAATTTTAGTTCATATTTGCATTTGAAATTTGAACGTTGTTAAGTTAAATAACTTAAATGGACATTAAAGAAGGAAGCAAAGGTAAACGAGGTGAATGCGCCGGGTTGAACTCCGTCTAGTAGGTGGCTACCACTCTGGTTGGTGATTTATTTATTTTTTGTATCATCAATACATCCATATAGAGTAAGTAAGTAAGTGCATGGTGTTAGTTTCTGGTTCCTTTTGCACTTCCTCTATCGATTTGTTTCTAATGCATATTTCCAGAAGAGATTTTCTTTCTGTAAAATCTAAAATTTAAATTTTAATCTATTAAATTATATTAAGCAGTAAATAATAACAATTCGTGTTTTAATAAAGATTGTTATGTTGTTATCAAACTTAAAATATGATGCTGTCAAACAACATCGACGCATGTTAAATTCGGTTAAATTTCGTAAATGGTAGTAAACCAAAATGCATCATCGCATATTACATTGTTATAACCTGTGCATCATAGGAACAGTTAATTGAGAATCGATGGGACATATCTCTCGATAAATAACTCGATTACAAACTAGGAGAACAACAGAGTGAATTTCCATCCAGCATCGATTGTCCTCGGGCGTTCCTATAGGGCAATCAGACATTACATATCCCAATATTCTATAAATTGGAAAAGAATTATAGGTAAACTTGTACCATGTACCCTAATCTAAAATCCGCTCTCTAATTAAAATCATATTTAATCCTCCGCTTGATTTAACGAGAGATGAATTTCAATAAGACTAAACTTGCTACTAACTTAATGGAATTACTCTCATCGGCCAAATAAACGACAGTTTCCCACCGTCGAGACGTATACACTAATTTATCTAGACAAAATATCTCAAGTTTTAACAATGCATTTTAACAACATCCTAAAACATTTAGAAATCCAAATATAAATTTATATATTGTAATTCTATTTATATAGCATTAAAGTTAATAATTAGTAATTATAGTAATAATTGAATCAGATTAGTAATCAAGCAGGACGGCGATATCAGTTGCAGCAGCCTGGATAGCTCGCGGCGTGCGAGGTGTAGTATACTAGCCAAAATTATCGATCCAAACACCATCACCACAGCTAACCGAGTACCGAATACCGAATACAAACCGTACCCATAACTTAACATAATAAATTAAGCAACCGTATCACCTTGAACTTTTCTACAATACTTTATCCACCTCGTAATGAATGTTGTTTTTCAATTTGTTTGTTAAATCTAGCAGGAAGTGCAATTCCGGTTTTTAAGGGCTGAAATTAGTCACGATTATTATTAACATAGAATATATAAACAATATTTGAGAAATTCAAATGATTTTTCTACCGGAAAGGTTTTTAGAAGGACGAATGTAAATTAATGCCTGGCGCTTCCACCTGGTTTACGGCATGATCACTTGTTCTAAGCTGTTACATCCAGATGCATCTTTCTATTGAGCTTTTCTAAAGTTTGAGCTTTTGTTTTAAACTCTTGCAATTTTTCCTAATGCAAAAATCTTTGTTTCGCAAAAAAAACTTACGTGTTTTCTCCATTAAGAGAAGTGAAAAATTGCTTTTGAAATTATTTATTCATACACAAGCTTCTTTAAGACTACTTTTGTTTATTATTTTAAAGAAATGAAACAGAAGATAAAAATATAAATTTCTTAGAAAATACATTTTATTTCAACATGGCTTTTACTCAGGACATGTTCCCACGAGGTATTATACTTTATTTCCCGCTCGATGTATTTTCCTGAGGACTCGAGTTTCACTTGAACGTGGGTGGTGTGCCCCTTCTTTCTTTCGTTGCTCGATAACTTGCAATCCTATGGGTAGAAAGGGGGCTTTCAAGCGACACCGGAAATGGGGATCGATTACCAGATGAGACTGTTTCTTTTATCAGCTAATATCGGCAATGCGGTGTTATAATTTTCTTTCATTTCTCTTTGACCCTTTTTTTCACGGTTATTATAAGATTTAAAATTTTAAGAAATTTAAAATGCGGCGCTGTTTATTATCTTGGACATATGACATACATTTATCTCGTGTGAGTTTCATATGAAGGAGAAGTTTATAAATGGGAGACAGCAGCAAACTTGATTATGATATCGAGTTGTTTCGTAGCTTTTCTTCCTTTTGCTTTTATGACAAGAGAAACTATCACATTCATTGCGAATGCTCCACATTGTCTGATCTCAATGCCAAGAAAAGCCTGCAGAGCTTTTCTGTTTTTTTACCGTGTGGGACTTCTAAATCTGAGCTTTTCTTATTTTATTTTACCTTTGGTTAACTAAAAAGTTCAATTTTTATTGTATGCAGATTGTCCTTTGATTTTTCGTCTTTTCAAATCGATTTTTTTGCTTTTATTCTTTTATTATTTCCTGTTCCTTGTTGCTACTTGTATTCGAGCTACTTCAATTTGATATAAATGTAAAACAGACAAAAGATGAAGGTTTTATAACTTTTGTTGAATATGCGGACATAGAATATGAAATTATCCTTGAGAAAATTTAGGAATTCACGAATTTCTTATCACGTATAAAACGTTCTAGTTTATGATTCAGTTTTATCGCGAACAAAGTAATTTACCTAAAATGCTTTTAAATTTATTTTTCTTAAGATTTTTATTTTTTGATAAAATTTAAATATCAAAAACTTTATCGGGCATTTTATGATATTGGATAGTTGAGTTATATAGGTGACGTTATCTAATCAGCATAAATTATTCATTATTACGTGACTGCACCTACTTTTGATCTACATGAAATAAAAGAATGATAAAAGCCATTTAATGTTTGGTTTGAAACAGATCGGTTTGAACAACTGCCAACCTACTTAACAAAATACACGAGTACTTTTATTACTTCAAATAATTTTATATAAATCAACTTTGCTTTAGGTAAATAAATAGTCTTCTTAATTCTTCTTAATAGGATTTTAAAATATAAGATTTTCTGCTCTATTAGAGAAAGAAATAAGTATGAGATAAGAAAACTTAATTCTTCTTTAAAAAAACAGAAAGCAATTTAATGTTCTTTTTGCATTTTGATATTAAAATTAAAAATGGCTTTTAAATAACAAAACGTTTAAGAATGATTTAGTAGATCGTCGTTTCCTATTATAAATCTGGCATTTATTGTTCATGGAAATCCTTCTAGTGTGAAGAAGTACAAATAAAGGAAAAGCTTTGAAAAGGCATCAAAAGTGTTAGAAAATGAAGCTAACATTTCTGGGTCGATGAAGTTCACACATCCTAAGGGTTGCTTGTTCATATATCAAGGATATACTTACCATACAAGCAGAAAATAAGCAAGAAAGCATAAAACTTCATCATTCGCTTTGGAACATGGAAAATTCATTAAATACAACATTAATATTGCCACAGTAATAAAAAATAATTAAAAAATTAAAAGATTACATTCCATAAAACATAATATTTTTATTTATGAAGAAATCCTCTTTAGAATTTCATCTTTGAGTGTGGTAATAAACATTTAATTATTTTTCTAATTTAACTCTTATAATCACAGCCTGAAGGTTTTATGTAGCTGTTGATGTTGTGGTTGTTGAGTATGGTACTCATTTTGCTTACTATTTATTAGCGTAATTAGCAAGTAATTTAAAAGGCGATCCATATTTTGTGAACTTTTCGCTGCACTGAGAACTCGAGCGCAAAATTAAAAATATCGCCGACAACTCGGTCACGTATACTTCGACCATTACAATGTTGTTTGCAGTCTGCTTTTCTCTAATGTGGTACTATATCATTTTGAAATGAAATAACACTGGCTGAAAAAGGAAAACCTAAATGAAAACATGAAAATGCTGGAAAACAAGACGAGAAAACAACGATTGAAAAATCTAGAAATTGAAATTTATTTATTATTTTAAATTTTAAAGTTGTGTAAACAAAATTTAATAAAATTTGTTTTTATTTGTTTTTGTTTCAGTTAAAAAGGCTCACTACGTCGAAGCTCCAGGTAACTTTTTACTAATTTTATAACTTTATCAACTAAAATTAAATAATAAATAAACCGGGTTTATTTTAGCTGCAGCGCAATATAATTCTTACGTAACATTAAAGCTCCAAAACGTAAAATCAACGACAGTGACGGTCAAAGGCGCATCGCCATGCTGGGAACAGGATTTTCTCTTGTAAGTGTCGTCCTGTTTTTTACTTACTGATTCCTCTCGTCCTTTGCTTTCCATTCCCGTTTCCCGCTTTTATTTAGTTTAGTCCTTTCCTCTGGTATCCTTAATTTTCATCGTCGTCGCTTTTCTTTTGTTCAGTTAATTCAATAATTGTGGAACATGAACATGTCCTGAATAAAATGTTCTTTGAATTCGTGCATGTTGTAACAAATTCGAGGTCTACACAGATTCAAGGTTCCAGTATTTTCAATAATTAATTATCAATTGTTTCAATCAATACCATCAAATTTTTATTATTTTTATTTATTTTGATGCATTTTCGCATATGTAGCGAAACAAACGATCTGAACACTGGCCTACTGATCGAAGTTTGGAGCAAAGGGATGATTTGGGATCGAGCTATGGGTTATCACTGGCTTCCTCTTCAAGGGATACCTTATACAACAAATCAGGTAAATTTTTAAGTAATTCGTTTTTTTATTTAAAATAAATAAATTGAAAATCAAGATTTAATTTTTGTAGCGTTAGGTCAGATACAAATCATTTCATTTGCCATTTGAAGGGTATAGCTGGTGAAAAATCTCTGACATATATTTAAATCTTAAAATAATGAGATTGGAAAAGTCCCCAGTTTGTAGAAAATTCATTAAGTGTGTATGTTGTGGTAGGATTAAACCCAGCTACATCCCTGATGTCACCTCATTAGTTGTAGTAGTCAATGTGCACGGTATTTGCAGGCGGAAGCGGCGAAGTGGCTATCTCTGGATGCAGAGCTGGTGATGAGGGACGGCGAAGTGGTGGGTACCAAGAATCCAACAGGCAATTCCCTCCTTGTCGAGTGCCGCTTCGAATTGCCCTTCGGTGAGTATTTTTTTGTTGTTATTTTCCTACTTTTTGTTTTGTCGTTGGTAGTTCAATCAGTTTTAATCTTTGGTTGTATCCCATCTGTTTATTTATTTTTGTTTTTCTTTGATTTAATTAAATTGTACATTTTTATATTATAGTTTTTATTGTTATTTGAATGTTGCTACTGCTTTAAGAAAATTTTCACATCACTTTCGCCTCATCATCACATTTTCAAACCACTTTCATGAGTTTTATCAGTGTGTAAGTCCAAATCGTAAAATTAAAATTAAATTTAATAATTTAAACACATTAAAACATGTTAGGTTGAATTTTTGTTTTTATTTATTTTCCGGTGTCTTCTCGTTTAGGAATTCTCGCATCTATGATAGCCACAAATGTGTTACTATTCCTCATAGTAAGTACATTTATAATTTTAGCATTAAAATTAATTTTCAAGACAATTAAAAACTAATTACTTATTTAGTTGCTTTAGATTGATTTGTGAGTTTGTGTTTGTGTAATAATTCTCACAATTCTCCTGAAAACACATGTTTTTATTTATTTGCTTTTTAAATTTTATTTAAAATATTTATTAGATTTATTAGTAAAACTGGAAATTAAATCGAGTTTTATAGACGACATAAAGTTGATTAACTTTTGGCTTAACAGAGTCAAGAGTTTATTGTGGAAACGATTGGCGCTTCACCGTTTAAATTAAATTTATGGCTTTCGTCGAAAGGGATTCGGGATAGAGTTGAGTCAATGGTGAGGTTGAGCCTGGAAATTATTAGTTATCCGCCAGGATACGTAAATATATTGTGATTCAATTCGGTTTGGATTAAACTTGAATTGCTGACAGACGCTCAGAACTTCAGGTCGTGATAACTTTAATCGTGCTGTTGTTGTGATGTTGAGTATCACATAATTTATCTTTACTATTTGTTTGGCATTAATGTTATTATAATATTATTTGAATTTAAAAAAAAGCAAGTTTATTTTTAAAAAAGAGCAAGCATAATGCTGATAAAAATAATCATAAATGATATGAATGCACGTGAATATAATAAATTTAAGATGTGCTCAAGTTTTTTTTGTGATACAGATAACGTAATAAATGTTCAAGTAGGAATATTTATGTTGATGTTTTTCTTTTGGTAAATTCTTGAGAAATAAAAATGTTCATAATTCGTAGAACATTATTCTCTTGAACATAAATAAAATTTTATTTCAAGTTTTTTGCAAACAAAATATAAAAATATACCGTATATTTTCCAATTATATTAAAAAGCAGCAATTTGCACTCATTTTTATTTCTGCTTTGATATTAGCTGCCAATTTTCAATTCTTGCTGTAAATGATCCTTGTTTTTTCCACCTTCTAGTATTATCCTTTTATAATTATAACTTAAGTGTGTTTAGTTTCAGCAATACTTGTAATTTTTTGATGTTAGAATGTAGAATTAAAGTTGTATTAGTTGCATTTTGATACGTTGGGCCATCCGCAGGACGATGTGATCCTCCGACAGGATGGCGTAGTCTCTTGTCCATAGCAACTACTGACCGCAGGAGTGGCAACGATGTCAAAAATAAATCTTCCATAGGTAACATCATCTTCAATCTGACAAATTCGTCACTGGTGTTTGAGGCATCCACGCACAAATTTCTTTTCTTTCAACTTCTGATGGACTTTTATTGCAACACTTATCAACATCTTAATCTACTAATAAATTCTTCCTTCATTTCTGCATTTCTACAATTTCGGAATGACTTTAGGAATGACGAATGGGCTTTATACAATGTTCTTTTTGTTTGTTGATTATGTTTGCAGTGTTGGAAAAGCACTAGGCACAATTTTATCGATCAATTTTTTTAAACACAAAATCTAAAATTAATTGGTTGATAAAAATGAAGTTTAATGAACAAACTTACTGAAAACTATAGCCAGCACATTTTATGCAAGCATTAAAACAAATAACTTTCAAATTTAGTTGAAATTAAATTTATAATTTTAATACCGTTGTGTGTTTCAGATCCAGAAAATATAGAAGCATCCGATCTACAGAAAAAGCTCGAGATGCTCAACAATATCATGGATCCAGAAGCTAGAGCCGAGCAGGCCCGAAGACAAATGCAATATTTTGGCCACTGTAAGTATAAACTAAAAAAGCTCTTAATTATTTATTGATAAAAGTCTTAATTAATTAAAACAACAATAATTTTAGCGGGTTACTCGGAAGACAGCGATTATACGTCAGATTTAAATTACCCAGTAGGTCAACATGCCAATTCTTCAGCCTCGCAATTTCGATCAGCAGCACATCAAATGCACACCCCTCAAAGATCCCTAGAAACGTCGAGGGAAAATTCATATGAAAGGGATGATGGGGTGACTCACCATCATTATCTGCCTCAGCCACCCACGCATCATCAACATCATCTCAGTCCGGGCACTCATCGTCAACGTCACATGCAACAGGTGACAAAATATCAAATACCAAGGATAATTTTATAATTACTCAAGTAAATTAAACTAATATACTATAATTTTTAGCGCTATTCGCCAAATCAAACGGGAGAGTATATCGAATATAATTCACCAGTGAGCAACAACAGGAATTATCCGGATAACAATGTCGATTCCGAACCGTTGTTCTACAACAGTCGACCGAGAAACAAAACGGAGTACACGAGGTATGCATATCTGATGAAAATACTCTCTCGTAGACGTTTAATTAAGTGTGCAAAATACGAGTATGAAATACCAAAGTTGATTTGATAGAAGTGCGGATGTAGGTAGCTCTAGGAGCGTAGGTAGAGGGATCTTATGAATAGCATTCAGCTATTGAGGCATAATAAATTTCTATTTCTGGTTCTATATCTATTGCATGATGATATTTAGTGCCTGGAATTATAGCAGAGCCATTGTTCTTAAAATATTATTTCTCAGTTAGGTTTTCAAGTTTTCAATATTAATTAGGGCATAAATCTAGAATTAGATAAGAGAATTATTATAATGTTATTATAAATTATTATTACTTTATTTCAATTAAAAAGCCGTAGACGTAAATACGCTTGGGATGTTGAAGACAGGTAAAAACTGATTTCTTTATTGATTTGGAATGCGCACGTGAATTAATAATTCTATGACAGCAATCGTTAATCAAATATTATCATAATTAGAAACATCATCTTCAACAAAGCACTTTCATCTAGACAAAGCATGCTCAAATAAAGCCTCAATGTAGTACCCCTATTTATTTTATTATTTTGTGTTCCAGTCAAGATTGGGGAAGTCATGAAACTTATTACAGTGCACAACAAAGTTTTGACAGTTGCAATGATTATAATACTATGGACCAATCCTCGAGAAGGACAAAAGGTATAAATATATCTAAACATATTAAGATTTAGAAAAATTTAATAGTATATCTTTTTCTAGGGCAACGTAGCCAACGAAGCCTTGAAAGACAAACAACCCTCTACGATGATTACACCACAGACATCACCACGTACACAACAAATCAAGTTAATGAAACAACTCCATATGCTCACACTGGGTAGGTACCATCATACCCTTACCAAACTCCAACTTACTTATGTTACTTCTTCTTGTAGTGGAAAACAATTCAATCAAAACACTGATGACTATTACAACACATCCTCGTATCAATTCCAAGAAGAACGATATGGCCAAGACGAAGAAGATCGTCAATGGGATTCGGGAGGGTGTTACAATACAACTCCCAAAACCGGAAAACGTCTCCCTGCATTACCCACCACCAAAAGACGAGCATCAGCAGTGATCAACGATACCAATGATCCATACGATATCTACACCCAAACACCAACTCCTGGAAGACGTAAATGTCTTCCACAAATACCAACTAAACGTTCGTCCAGTAGACAGTCTTCAATCCACGATGATTTCGATGGATACAGAACTACGGAAACTGCAAGAGGAGCCAGTTTACCACCAACTCCTACAAAGACCAAAATATCCAGGTTATTACCTCAGGCTAATAAACCTGTGCCTTGTAATAGTCTACCACCTACACCGGGAAGACAATTACCTAAACCCAATGTAAATAATCGCACGGCGAAAAGTAGAAGAGCCAATTTATTGAAGAGGACTAGTAGTGCAGAGTATACTGACACCAATGATATTTACGATGGGTATTACAGAGCTGGAGCTATCAGCGCCAGAGATAACTATAATGAGGATTATAATTACGCATATCAGAGTACGGATAATCTCCCTGCTCAACCTTCAGAAGATTCCACTGAGACTACAAATGTTTCCTCTTTCTTTGGTCTGGGGTTGCTTTCAAGCTTGACCAATAAAGTTACCAGCACGTTACCAGCTTCAAATGACAAAACCAACGTTAGTCAAGAATATCAGTACAAAAATACATTTTCACAACCGTCAGTTATCACTTCTTCAGTTTCACAATCAGTGTATTCCGTGTCTCAGCCACAGACACAATCTCAGTCTGATTATATCCATATATCTGATTATAACAATAAATCAGAGTATACCACATCAATAAGTCAAGTTAATTATAATACTGGTTATTCCACATCAGGTATGGTACCAACTTGTGATTACAACAACACTTATCAAAGTCAGTACACCACTGGGTTAGCTGATAATCAATATGATAACACTTCCTTAACGCAATCTGGATATAACAAAACAACAATGTCAGAATCATTGTATGATAATGATTTGCAAAGTGGCTATAACAACACTAGCTTAAACCTTAACCAATCCGATCAATATTACGATTATGAAGAAAACCTGGATGACTTAGACTATTATCAAAATGAAGCCAACACTAAAAACACAGAAATGTACAATACAAATCTGAATTACCAGACGGTACCTGCAAGTTTACCTATGACCTCAACACCTTTGACATCTTCAATATCACTAACCGCCACTTCTGTAACAATTGCAACTACAAATGCTACTTCAACAACAGCCCAAGGAGGAATACCTGGTATGCCCACCGCTCCTCAATCAGTTGCAAAAGCAGCAGCAGCAGCAAGTACACTTTTCGAAGAACAAAGCAACAAATTGAAACTATTTGGCAGCAGTCTTGGCAACAAATTAAAAAGTTCCTTGATGCAAACACCTCCAACTACAACACAATCGCAACAACATATTCAAACCCAAAACTTCCAAAATCAAAATTACCAATCTTCAAATATCGGAATGGAATACCATGACGATGAACTCAAAAGCAGTTTTGATATAGCAATATCCTCAATATCCACATCAATAGCACAAGGTTACAACACCGAATACTCCATTTCCGGTTTAGATAATGCTACTATAATGAGTAGCTCTTACGATGCTGCGGGGCAATATCAGCGGGACCAAAGCGACTTATCTTCTTCTAAAGCAATACCCAATGGTCAACCACCATTCTCCAACACGATGGATAACTATTCCCAAGGAAATATCACCACCTTCACTAACAACACAAAAAAATTAAATGGCATGAATGGAGGATACAATCGAGGGTACCTCCAATCACAAGACACGATTGATGCTTCCTGGCAAAAAGACGAAGATGGTTACCTTTATGGAGATGAAAGAGAAACTTATTATGAAGATGAAGACAAATACAAATATCTTCTGGAAGAAGACGAAGACGAAGCTTTACGACAAGAACAGGAAGCTATAAATAAAGCAATACAATCAGTTCATAAGGAGGAAGAGTCGCCAGCATCTGTGATACATATTGAGACGAGTGAAGGTGGTGGTCGTCGTGGGTCCTCTCAACTTACTGTAGATTCCGCTTATCATAAAACGGATTATCCTGTACGGCGGCCTTCTATGGATCCGTATTCTTCTTCTTCTGTTGATAATCATATACTCCCGACAGTGCCAGTGACCACTATCGCAGGGTTAGACAATCATAGGACTTCTTTAGATGGGTACCAGGATGAGTATTTAGATGTTCCTCCTAGAAAACCATCGGTTGTGACAGATACAGTGATGTATAATCAATTGGAAAGACAAGAGAGTGCTGATATTGGCACACCGGAACAAGTGCCACCGGTGAGTGAAGAGAAACGTGTGTCTTTTGAAGAAGAGGAGGAAGAAGCTAAACCGGCAAGGCCCAAAATTACTGCTCAGCAAAGATGGCATTGGGCTTATAATAAAATCATCATGCAGTTAAATGTAAGTGATTTTTTACGCATTTTCTTATTTATTTAATTTTAAAAGTTGTATTTTTCTTCAATAAATCTGAGGACGATTTGTGGTTATTAATGATATTGGCACAGCAAGGGTTCATGGGTAATGGACTCATATCAACAAGTAAACGGAAATGACATGAGTCCAGCAAGAAAAAAATTTAGAAAATGCAATCAGCATGATGATGGACCTCATGGTGGTAGAATAAAGTCGTTTTTCTAGTTTGCTCTGTTAGGTTTCGGTTCAAGGAGATCCACATTATTATTTTTTATTTAATATTAGAATAAAATAAAGTTTAAATCAAAGAAACAAATACTTGGAAAACACTCCAGGAAAGTAAATACACTCTTGCTCTTACTCTAACTAAACAAAGGAAAACTAAGAAAAACAAAAGACGCAGGGAAATTTCAAATACCATTAGTAAACAGTAATATAGGTAATCCTTGTATTAGTATCAGTATCAGGCTGAGGTTGTGCTAACAGGCATAATTTGGGTATTGATATTTAATATTAAATGGATGAAGGTTTTTGGAGGATAAGGGGGATGGAGAGATTTAAAGGGGAGCAACAGGCTGCTTCATATCCATACAGGCGAAATCTCTGATGAAAGCAAACCAAAGTATGCGGATGACTAGGGCAATGCTAACAGCATTAGAACCTGGCTGAGTGGACAGCCAATAAATGGCACACACTATGCCTGCAAGAGAGGAGAGAGTCTGCGGGACATCTTTCGATGGAGCTCTCCACATGTCGTGTTCCCCATTCCTACCTCCTCCTGCTTTTATATTGTCGCCTCTTTCCTTCCTTTCTTTCCTCTACGTCACACGTTTTTCAATGCGGTATATACTGTTTATCAACTGTCCGTCAGTTTCCGTTCAATCTTGCTTCGAGAGTGTGTATTGTGTTCCAAATTGGTCTTCATTGATATTCAAACACGTTTGAATTTTAATTATGTATAATAAAATTGCTAATTAATTTTTGGAAACTGTGCAAAAATTATTTAAATATTTTTGAAAATTTTTGTTTAAATTATGTGATACAAAGTTTGAAAATATCAACAGGTTTTTAGTTAAAAAAAATTTAAACTAAAAATTAAAGTTTGACAAAACTTTTAAAACAATTTTGAAAATTTTCAAGTGTTGCAAACTAAATCAAATATGCAGGTGTAATTGCCATTGACCTAAATTTTTAATTGAAACCAATGAGGGTCTTAACATTGACTTTTGCATTAAAACAAAAGTAAAAGTTGCATATTAAAACAATGAAATTCAATTAAGTGTCTTTTATGTGACTCTTATCAAACAGAACATCCTTACAATAAAACTAGGTCATTAATCATCGCCTGATAAAAAAACACACACAGGAATACCACTTTCAAACACCATCTAAATACTTTTTTTTAAATACTAAAATACCGAAATGTCTTCTAAAATTATTTAATAACGCATTCATAAAATGGAAGACGAAGAACACTCTACCGAATGGGCATTGCTCTTCCCATTAAAAACCAGTCTTTTCGCAATGAAATCATCTCCAGTAGCACGTTCCGCTGAACGCATAAAGCAAAAACGTTCCACTGGCTCGTCCTCTTCATCCAATACAAAGGACAACAATATCCCAGAATGCCAACGTCTAAGAATGCGTCGAGGATCCAGTATGAGCGAGTTGGACAAACTTTCAGGCGGTTTGCCCGACCTCGTAAGATCTACCACAGCCGGTGGCAATCAGTTGTCACCAAGTCCTTCGTCTTTACCACACAGTCCTTATTTATCTCGATCGGTGAATAATAACTTCCTCACAAGAGGAAGCATTGGTGATCTGATGAATCAGAAGAAGTACGGGTCAAGTCAGTGGAGTGTGCGCAGCGAAACTTTGATTGCAAGGACGGTGCCATTGAGTACTGTTACACCGAAACATAGTCCACCTACAAGGACACCTGAAATTAGACTTTCACCTGAAGAGGACGTGTTTGTAGAGATTGGTGGGCCTTTGACTGTTGCACAAAGGACTCAAAGATTGGCGAAACTACTTAAACAGAAACGAGCGGCTATTATTAGGAAGAACATGTCGGTATGTTAATTAGTTTGAAATTTATATTAATACCTGCAGGATAATGAGAGTTGTCATTCAAATTCTTGAGTTATTATGTGCCTGATACGCATTTGATTGATAAATAATTTTCTCCAGAGTATAAAAATACTTATTACGAGTGCAATTATTGTGTAAGTCAATTGCTTTTACATAAAAGCAAACTTGAAACAAAACTCAAAAAGAAAGACAATATCGACCTGTTGCACAACTTATTGGGTTTTCAAATAGATGTCACTATAAAGCTTTTCCGTAACATTTATTGGAAAAGTTTCCAGTTAGATGTCGCTACGAAACAGAGTTTTCCACAAATTGTTATCCTTGCTGT